>CAUYUJ010001585.1:87500-99530 GCA_963575745.1 Prorocentrum cordatum | reverse complement strand
CATCGACCCCCGTCGCGGTCAGCCACTGCGCGCCGAAGGTGCTCCGACCCCCGTCGCGGCGCGACGACGAGGCGGGGTTGACCGCCGTCGGGGGGTACCCCCCCACGCCGATTGAGAATCCCAGGGCAGAGTATACCCGAGTCCGAGATACACGAATCAGGAGGGAACAAAAACACACAGACACAACTAATCCTCGATTCCCCAGAACATATAGGAAAAAACATGGGAAGTGGGGGGAAGACAGAAACCCAGACAATATGGGAAAATATGGGACTCATTTTATTTGTGCGTATCTATTTGTGTGTCCTGGGGCCCCTTTCATGAACGATGCCGCGAGACGCCTCCCCGTCCCCATGACGCCTCCCAAGTCCTTCTCGCTGCGAGCAGCGCGCCGTCGAGAGAGGCCGGTGCCCTGTGGGCCTGCCGTTCAGGCGAGAGATGCCCGTCCGGAAGAAGGGCTGCCTCGCGCCCCTCCCGACAGGCCACGAACGAAGCATGGGCACGGGTAGGATCGGACAGCCCAGCGAAGTGCTCCAGATTTCGTAATAAAAGGGAGGGGGTCTCATTTCGGGGGGGGGTCTCTTCCAGGCTATCTTGGAGGGCCTGGGGGGGTCTGGGGACGATGTTTTGGGAGGGTTCTCCCACGGGGGAGGTCTGAAGTGGCTTGTCTTGGAGGGTCCAGACCCCCTCCCTTTTATTACGACATCTGGAGTAAATAACGACATCACCGTTTTGGGAAAAAGGGCAGCCCCATTTGTGTAGCTGTTGAACAAGCTGTGCAGCTATGGTCACGCACTTCGAAGGGATACCAATCGATTGCCCCATGAGGAGAAGAGCCGCCCTTCATCAGTGAAGGTGTTGTGAATCTCCAGATCTGGTTTTCAATATTCACGGATGTCCTGCAGCGAGAGGCCCAACATGAGCAAGCCCCGCCTTCCATCCTTGTAGCGGCTGCAAGTTTTTATAACGAGTCTGCGCGGCGCTGTGGCGAGAACTCCATTTTGAAAGCCGCCCCGCCCTCCATCCCTGTACCTGTTGTTGCAAGCTTTGAAGACGACTCTGGTCGGCGGCAAAACGAGAGCTCAGTTTTTGAAATAACCCGCCCTCCATCCTTGTAGTTGCTGGACATTTCATCGGCGTCACCCCAACATACTTATACTGTATGTGCGTTTCCCCCCCATGGGCGACGCGCGCACCGAGAAATCTTATAGTATGTGCGTCGTGGCGGGCGCTTTCTGGCCACGCCGCTCGGGAAACGCTATGCTACAAGATGGGTATGCTGCATGTCCAGGTCGGACGCGCGCCTCCAAGGAGAACTTACAGTATTAGTGTGTCCCTGTGCGTCCACCGCTCCCCGCTCCCCGCTTCGTGCGCCCATCCGAGCTCCCTGACCCTGGGCCTCTGGCCTCGCACGCTCCCCTCGACCCCCACCTTCTCGACCCTCCTCCTCCTCCTCCTCCTCCTCTTCCTCCTCCTGTTCTTCCTCTTCCTTCCTCCTCCTCCTCCCTCTCCCTCTCCTCCTCCTCCCTCCTCCTCCTCCCCCTCTCTCCCCTCCTCCTCCTCCTCCTCCCTCCCCCTCCTCCTCCTCCTCCTCCTCCTCCTCCTCCTCCTCCTCCTCCTCCTCCTCCTCCAGGACACCATTCCGGACAGAGCCTCGGGCGACGCGCCCGGCTCGCCCCTGTGCTGCGGCCCCTCGCCCTTGCCGTGGGCCTCCCGGGGGCCGCCCCCGCGCGCCCGACGCGCAGAGGACACGCGCGCGGGACTCGCCGAGGGCAGCGGGGGCATGTCCACGTGCGAAGACTTCGGGAAGGAGCCGCTGCGCGCGGGGGGGGAGGGAGGACGAGGAGGAGGAGGAGGAGGAGGAGGAGGAGGAGGAGGAGGAGGAGGAGGGCGAGGGCGACGAGGAGAGAGGAGGAGGAGGGGCCCAAAGATATACACCACCACCACCTCCCTCCCCCCCTCCCTCCTCGCTGGCACGAGGAGAGAGAGGAGGAGTCGACGTGGTGGTGGTGTATATTCTTTTGGCCCCTAGAGGAGGAGGGCAGAGGAGAAAGAGGGAGGAACGAGGAAGTCCTGGACAGGACCCCCACTGGGGGAGCTGGCCAGGCGTCTGCTGCAGGCCAAGCGGAGGGGTGGGGAGTGGTGACTTCTCTCTCTCTCTCTGTCTCTTTGGTCTGGGTTTGCACACCTGTGGGAACCTAGACCTTTTCAGATTGCCCAGATTGACCAGGAGGGAGGAAGGAGGGAGGAAGGAGGATGGAGGAAGGAGGAGAGAGAAAAATTGAGAGGAGGACAAGGAATCTTCTGATCATCGCGGAGGGGTGGGGAGTGGTGACTTCTCTCTCTCTCTGTCTCTTTGGTCTGGGTTTGCACACCTGTGGGAACCTAGACCTTTTCAGAGTGCCCAGATTGTCCAGGAGGGAGGAAGGAGGGAGGAAGGAGGATGGAGGAAGGAGGAGAGAGAAAAAGAGAGAGGAGGACAAGGAATCTTCTGATCATCGGTAGGGTGAGGGCGATGTGGCACATCCGATGTTGGTGGTGCCGGTGGTGCGGATGATGGTGCCGATGTTCATATTGATCGTGATGACGATGACGATGGCGATGCCGAAACCGATAACGACGGTAATGACGATGATAATTGTGATTGTGACGGTGATGATGGGAATGTTGATGTTGCTGATGACGACGATGACGACTACGGATGGGATGATGAGGGTGTGGATGAGGATGATGATGATGATGCTGCTGCTGATGATGGTGATGATGATGATGCTGCTGATGATGATACTGAATCTGATAAGGATCATCATCATGATGATCAGGGCGTGAACAACGATACGCATCATGAACAGGATGCCGATGAGGATGAACATGATGAGGATTCGCATGATAGTGCGGAGAAGGAGGGGGAGGAGGCCACTAATTGGTTAGATTTGTCGGGGGCAGCCTAAGGGGAACGCTGGAAGAACAATGACCCCAGAGGAGCCCGACCCTCGACTAGGATCACTCAGACACATACATACATACATACATACATACATACATACATACATACATACATACATACATACATACATACATACACATACATACATACATACATACATACATACATACATACATACATACACACATACATACATACATACATACATACATACATACATACATACATACATACATACATACATACATACATGCATGCATACATGCATACATGCATACATACATACATACATACATACATACATGTATACATACATACATGCGCATACATGCACATACATGCACATACATACACACACATACATACATACATGCATGCATGCATGCATACATACATACATACATGCATGCATGCATGCATGCATGCATGCATACATACATACATACATACAGACAGACAGACAGACAGACAGACAGACAGACAGAAAGACAGACAGACAGACAGACAGACATACATACATGTATTTGTTTACGTAACTTCTTTTGCCAGCGTGGGCCCCTGCACAATTGTGTTGGCAATACATGTTGTGCAAACTATGTTTAGCAGTCTATGTCGTGCAATCGATGTGGTGCAATTCATGTAGTGCAATCTAAGTGGTACAATATATGTTGTGCATCCTGGATGGGGAAATCCATGCTGATCAATCCATGTGGTGCAGCGTCGGCGTCTCAATCTATATCGTGCAAGCCCGGGTGGTGCAGCCTAAGCGATGCAACCTATGTGGTGCAATTGACTATTCTGCACCGCGCTTGACTACCTCCACTTGCTCGCGCAATCATCCCACCCACCCACCCACCCACAACTTGGTTTGCAGGACCCCTGCGGTGGCGATGGCGATGAGTGCTTGGCGTCGGCTGGTGCATCTGTGCGGCCGTGCCAACCCAAGCACGCGCACGCAGCGGCCAGCTAGCTTGGCGCGACCGGTGCGAACGCGGTGGCGCTGACCGCTGGGTGCATGCCAGCGGGCACTTCAGTGCGAGTTGGCGACTTGGGCGGGCGCGGTATCATGGCAACGTCGACAACGGTAGACACGATACTGATAGTAGCGATGGTGGTGACGATGTTGACAAAGAAGACGGCGCGGCCAGCGCGGGCGCCGATGCTGATCACGCCGACGACGATGACGGCGTCCTCGCGTCGGCGATAGAAAAAGTTTTGGGACAAGTTCGGCATGCGCGCGCGCCCGACGCGCGAGAGTGGCCCGCACGGTATTTTGTGCCACCGATCGTGTGCCCCCCCAGCACGCGCGCGAGGGCGTGTGAATAATGTTGGCATGCGGCGCCAGAGGCCCGTTTGGCAGAATTCCATGAACATGTTGAAACCTTTTAATGGTTTTCTAATGAATTCGCAAAAGCGCGAGCGTGAACTTTTTTGAATAGTGATGTTGCGAAACCATATGTCGCTTTTTTGGGGGCACTCGGCTTTGCAATCGTTACGACACCGACGGTTTTTGACGGATGTCGGACGACTCGCGCATGTGCACTTCGTTTCGTTTTTTTCGCAAACAGGTTCTCGCGACGGCACGCGCGCAACGGCGTTCGAACGATTTCGACATGCGCGCGCGAAGCCCGCTTGGTAGTATTGTAGGGACATGTTGAACACACATATGGTTTTCTGAAGCATTCGCAGGAGCGCGCGCACGCTTTTGTTGAAAATCCGTGCTGCGAAACCGTGTTTATTATTATTATCACTATTATTATTTTCATTTTTTTTATTATTATTATTTTGGGGGCACTCGATTGTGACATCCTTACGACACCAACAATTTTTGAAAGATCTTGGCATGCGCGCGCGACAACGCGCGCGTGTGCACTTCGTCTCGTCTACTGAACGGTTTTTTGTTATATATATATATATATGTGCATTGATGGTTTTTGATGAATGAATGTGCGCGCGTACCCTTTTTTGGAAGAGGATGGCGGGGGGTGGGTGGGTGGATACTGGCCCGGCTGGGATGGTATGTGTTTATTTTTTTCCTGTCGTGTCGTTCCTGGTGTCGGCCTCGGTCGTATCGTTCTTGGTGTCGGCTTTGGTGTCATACTTAGTGTCGTAATGGTGGTGGTGGTGGTCGTCATTGGGCTGTCTGTTGCGCACTTCGTTTTCGTACTTGGGCTGCTTGTTGCACAGCTCGTTCTCGCACTGGGGCTGCATGTTACGTAGCTCGTGCTTGGACGCTCTCACGAGGGAAGTCGTAGCAGTGATAATGATGTCGTCGGGTCGAGGCCGTATCCCATGCCGGACGTTGTACCCCAGTTGTTTTGGGGGCGCGTCTGTTCGCGTCCATGCTCCTCTATGCGTGTAAGGTCTCGGCATTCCTGCTGGTACGTCTTGTGGGTAAGTCTCGTAGCCCTCAGCTTGCAGATCTTGAGATTCTCCCTGAGGGTCTGGAGGTTCTGCCTGTAGATCTGGAGGTTCTGCATGTGGATAATGTTTTGAGGTTCAGCCTGTAGATCTTGAGATTCTGCCTGTGGGTCTTGAGATTCAGCCTGTACGGTCGTGTTTTTTTGTTCTTTCGCAGCGTAGACCCCCAGAGGAGGAGGAGGGGGAGGAGGAGGAGGACGACGAGGAGGAGGGGAAAGAGGAGGAGGAGGAGGAGAGGAGGAGGAGGAGGAGAGGAGGAGGAGGAGGAGGAGGAGGGAGGAAGGAGGAGGAGGAGGAGGAGGAGGGAGGGGGAGGAGGAGGGGGACGGCGTACGCGCGCAGCCACCGTTGCAGCGGCGCGCTGAGGCCGACCCCCCCCAGGGCCGCGCGCGCCGGCCTGGCACGGCGCCCGGGGGCGAGTGCGGAGGATAGAGTTCCAGCGAACGGCCTTGGTCGGCAGCCTTCCTCCTCCTCCTCCTCCTCCTCCTCCTCCTCCTCCTCCTCCTCCTCCTCCCTCCTCCCTCTCCTCCCCTCCTCTCTCTTCCTCCTCCCCCCTCCCTCCTCCCTCCTCCACTATCTCACTTCTCCGTCTCCCTCCGTCCCCTTTTTTTCCTCCTCCCTCCTCACTCCCTCCTCCTGTGCTCCTGGGTGGTCGGGTGCGCGGGGCGCTCCGCTTTCCCCCCCCGGTGGCGAGGAGCCCCGGGTCCTCGTCGTCGGCGAGGAGGACGCGGGCGACAGCGACGACTTCGTGCCGCCATGCATCGGTTTGCTGCGGGTGAAAGGGGGGGACGAGCGACGACGATGATGAGAATGATGACGATGCTGGTGGTGCTGACGAGGATGGCGAGGATGACGACGACGACGGCGAAGATGATGATGAGGACGAACGTGGACAGCGGCAGTGATGAGGTGAACGACGATTTACGTATTGTGATGAGTGTGGCGCTGAGGAGCGGCTGCTGCTGCGGATGCTGCTGATGCTGTTGCTGATGCTGCTGCGCGCGATTGTGATGATGATGGTGGTGGTGATGATGATGATGCTGCTGCTGCTGCCGATGATGATCATGATGATGAGTATGATGAGGATGAAGGTGATGGTGCTGATGATGTTGGTGATGTTGATGATGAGGATGATGCGGCTGCTGCTGATGATGACGTTGCTGATGTTGATGATGCTGCTGCTGCTGATGATGATGATGATGATGATGATGATGCTGCTGATTCTGATGATGATGATGATGATGATGATGATGATGATGATGATGATGATGATGATGATGCTGACGATGATGATGATGATGATGATGATGATGATGATGATGATGATGATGATGATGATGATGATGATGATGATGATGATGATGATGATGATGAGGATGAGGAGGAGGAGGAGGAGGAGTTTTCGAGGGTGGTGTGCGTCGTGTCCGTGCCAGTGAGCGAAGCTAGCGCCCCAGCTTCGCCCGTGCTGGGCGACCTTCGGAGCGGCGGGGCGGCTGCGGGAGCGGCGTTGCGGCTTCGGGCGCCTGCGCTCTCGCGCGCAGGCCGCTGCCTGATGTTGCCGCCGAGGGGCGTCGTGGAGGCAGCGCCGCCGCCGCCGCCGCCGCCGCCGCCGTCGTCGTCGTCGCCGCCGCCGTCGTCGTCGTCGTCGTCGTCGTCGTCGTCGTCGTCGTCGTCGCTGTTGCTCCTCCGTCCCATCTTTTTCCCTTCTTCTGCACTTCAGCAATATGAGTACTGCTCCCCTGCCTCCCGGGAGCTTCCTGACGATCTCCCGCCCTCTCCGCGTGCTGTTCTCTTACGCAAAGGGCATCACATATTTTTCTGGTGCGTTTTGCAATCCAACCGTGCTAGGTGTCTCAAAACGGCGCTCCCGCTGCAGCGTGGGCCTCGTTGTCGGAGCGGCGCGCTGCCCCCGTCGCTCCGACGGGCGCTATCGCCCCGGCGCGGGCCGCTCGTCCGGATCCGAGCTCTGCTTCCTCGTGGCCTTCCCCCGTCCTCTCCCCTCCGCCGCCGTCCCCCGGTTCGGCTGCTCCTCCCGCTCCTTCCGCTCTCGATCCTGCTGCTGCCGTGAGTCCTTATTTCTCGTTGTCGCCCTTCTCGCTTTCGGGCTGCGGGTGACAGGTTGCAGGTCCCACTGAGGTCTCGTGTGAGCACAAGCTGCAGTCGAAAGAGGAGCCAAGAGACTCAGAACGAAAGAGAGCGCACGCCACAGTCAGTCGCTCTCGCTGCTCCCGCCCGCCTCCCCCCCCCCGAGAGGAGAGAGCGGCTGGGGCGGTCCTAGCCGCAGGACCGTGCCGGGCAGGCGGCACTGGAGCAGCTTCTGCCGCTCCGAGCACTTGGCCTGGGGCCTGCGGGGGCCTGCGAGCCTGGCGCCAGCCCTCGTGGTGGCGAAGCCCCCGCACATGCGGCACCACATCACGGGCATGTCGGGGCCTATGATCCAGCTCACCTGAAACGAGTGTCCCTAGTGAGCGTCTGCCAGCACTAGGTCTAAAAGAGCGGGGTTGAGAGCCGTGCAGCCCCTCCTGGTCCCTGGGCCCACGCGCCTGAGACAGTGTCTGCACCGCCATTTTGACGACGAGCTCCACCAGACAAACTCATGGGGAGGGGGGGGGGCACCTTGGGCTCATGCTCAACCGCACTTCGACAAAACTCACCGAATTGATCCTGAACAGTTGGCCACTCGGCAAGGCATTTGGCCATGCCCCTCAACAGCTTAGGATAGACCAGAAGGGCAAGCTGGATGGTCTCCGATTCACTAATCGAAAACGAGTTTTCATGCGCAGGTCTTTTGGCGTGATGATCAGCAGGCCTGTTGCCCGCAATAAACAGGGCGTCATTGTCATCAACAGCCTGGGATTCATCTCTGTGGGCTTCCCCTATGGACAAAACGAACAACACGATCAGAGCCAGTCACGCGACTCATCGCCCTCCAGAAATGACCCTGGCTGCAATTGGGGCCAACAACCTGGGCTGGGCGGCACAACAACGCCTGGCAATCTACATGGAGCTCGGATGTCTCCATGCCGTCTTCGCTGAGTACCCGAAATCGCCGTCTGGGAGACAGTAAACGGTAAGCCAGCGTACAAACCTTTAGTTAGGCTGCCGTCATCGTCTACTTGGACAACGGCATAACCAGCACGGGCCAGGGTCCACACAAAGCGAAGGTGGATGCAGCTCCCATCTGAAAACAGACGGGCCCCTGGAGGGAAATAAAGAGGTTTGACCGAGTCACCGTTTTCATCGGACGACTGAATGTGCCAGCAGGAAGCTGGGGTGGTCAGGTCAAGGCACGCCGCCCATCCAAACGTGAACAGGGGAGGGCCGTCCCCAGCCTCTGGGGCCTGTCGGACCATAGGGCTCACGCACGGCCTGGCTGTGGCTGCATACCCAAGCGCGGTGCCACAATGCATCAGGGCGGCCGCAGTCGACACAATGCTCTTCTGGCTGGACACCCCAGCTGCGAAGCCTGACCCTGGTGGGTAAACAGTCACAGAACACCAGGCGGAGCAGAACGCACCTCTCGAGCGCAAAGCTCAGGGCGGCGGGAGGCAAGAGCCTTGCGAGGGAGTTCCCACCAGGGCCACTGGGATGAGATGTCGGACCATCCAGGTCCAGAACGATCTGTCTTCCTTTTCCATAGCTCGTCGGATCAGCGTGCTTCTGAGCTGGCCGACAAAGAGCTCACGCACAGATGCTGGGCTGTTTTCTACCCCTCGGCAATCTCGGAATCTAGCAGGTCCTTGGATACCCCACCCCGCTTCGAGCAACCAAATCATCGTGTCCGAAATCGGAGCCTTACTTTTGACGAACCACCTCTTCGTGGGGCCTTCTAAACTACGGCGCAAAGCAGAGTGAAACATTTGGCTGAGGATACTTGCAGGCAAAGTGCCTTCGTGCACGTGCTGCTCGTCATGACCCAAGGATGCAGATAGCATCCACCATTCTTCTGCGTATCGGGTCAGTGGCATGGCCGCGACATCCAACGGACCCGCCGCCCCCGAGCAAGCCCAAACCAAATCAGTAGCACGTCCTCGAATGGCTATGCCACTGGCCCGAGCAGCTGCCGAACGCAGCCGCTTCACTTGGTGTGGGGAAAATCCTACGACTTCCCCCCGTAGACAAGGGCAGGTTTTTTTCCAATTGTTTTGGAACAGGCGGCCTCGAGACTTGCTTTTTAAGTACGGAGGGTCTGCAACTTCTTCCGACGCTGGTAAAAGTTCCGAACACGCTTGCTTCGAACCTTCAAATTCGACTGACCTCGACGGGCCTTCCCTCCAGTGAAGTCGACACCGAGGTGGGGAACATTGTACGCTCCTCCTCCTCCTCCCAGCTTCCCCAACACTCCTTCTGCTTCACGCAGCTGGGGGCTAGTGGCTGTCATGCCAAACTTCTTGATTGCCATTGGGAGGTGGAGGTTATCCTGGAGGTGCCTAGACATACTGGCGGCCAGCCTGTACATGGTGTCACAGACCCATCGGGCCGACTCTCCCCGCACTTGGAGCTTCTCATTTTCCATCCTTCGCTTTCCCCTGGTCCTCCTTTCCCTCTCGATCCTTCCGCTTTAGTTTCTGCTACTGCTGCTGTTCGTCCTTATCCGTTTCCTCCCGCTTATCCTCCTGCTCACCCGCCACCTCCTGTGCACGCAGCTTCGATTGCGCAGAACACGAAATTGTCTCTCTGTGTGAGCCGCAGGTCGGGGATGACAAGAGTCCGCGGATTCAGCGCCATGGGAAGGGATGGAAGGGAGGGATGGGATGTCAGTTGAGGCGCGGACGCACCTAGCTTGCCTCCTCTCTCCATCCCCCCTCGCCCTGCCTCCCCCCCCCTCCACCCTCCGCCTTCCTTTCGGGAGGAGGAGGAGGAGGAGGAGGAGGAGGAGGAGGAGGAGGAGGAGGAGGAGGAGGAGGGGGAGGGCCACGTTGCGGAGGCGGCACAGGCGGAGGAGGAGCAGGGAGGAGCATCGGCAGCAGCAGCGGCAACAGCCGCCGCCCTCCAACTCTCCCCTGTAGGCGGAGGCGGCAGCGGCGGCGGCGGAGGACGAGGAGGAGGAGGACGAAGAAACAGCAGCAGCAGCAGCAGCAGCAGCAGCAGCAGCAGCAGCAGCAGCAGCAGCAGCAGCAGCAGCAGCAGCAGCAGCAGCAGCAGCAGCAGCGGCAGGGGATGCGGTTCGAGCTGATCCTGCGTGACGGCGTGCCGCTGAGCGACCTGGACCAGAACATCCGCTTGGCCTGCGCGGATCCGGCTCCACTTGGGTTAGCATGCAGGAAGCGGGTCCTGTCAGTACGATCGAAATCCGCACGAGAAGAATGGGGACGACGGCCGACAGCAGTTTCTGCCAATTTAGAGCAGGGTTCGCATTTGATGTCATCGCGGGCGTTGCCCTTTTGACCACACTTGCTGTTTGGCAGAGCACACGTTTTTCTCCACCCATTCTGGGCGTGCCACTCCAGTCATCGAGAACAAAAGCACCCCTTAGCCGAATGACACAGTGAAGACGCAGCCTCGTTGAGGTCCCCGTCTTTGCGTAAGGGATCATCGACCTGGGCGGTTCGGTTCGATACATCCGCAGGAAAGAACCCCCCTATCCCGAATGTTTTCGACCCTCCCAACTCAGGTCCCCTCCCAGAGGATTACGGGGCTCCTTTCTGGATCCCCGTCCAGCAGGCATGGGGCCCCGGAGTCTTGCCCTACCCCTACTCTTTTTGACCCTCCCCTATCCCTAATGTTTTCGACCCTCCCAACTCAGGTCCCCTCCCAAAGGGTACAGGGGCCCCTTTCTGGATCCCCGTCCAGCAGGCAAAAGGGCCCCCGGAGTCTTGCCCGCTGCTCTCGGCAGGTCTGGGGGGGCCGCTCCTGGCCCACGGGCCCGTGCAGCGGTTAGGGACTCCACATCCTTCGATGAGCACCCCCCCGCTTTCCACTCCCTCCTCCTCCCTCCTCCCTCCTCCCCCCTCCCTCCTCCTCCCCCCTCCCTCCTCCTCCTCCTCCTCCTCCTCCTCCTCCTCCTCCTCCTCCTCCTCCTCCTCCCTCCTCCCTCCCCCTCCTCCTCCCCTCCTCCCTCCTCCCTCCTCCCCCTCCTCCCTCCTCCTCCCTCCTCCTCCTCCGCCCTCACCCCCCCCGTGCCAACCTGTCCGAGGCCCCTTGCCCGCCCCCCACGCGCCCCAGACCCCCCCCCCCTCGCTCCCCAGCCTCCCCACGCCCCCCCCCCGAAGGACGGCGGCTTCCCCCCACGCCCCCACGCGAGCCGCCGCCCCCACGCTTATATTGAGAGACCTGGAGTTAGGCAGGAGGCCGAGCTGCCCCCCGGGGACCAGCCCCTGCGGGGCCCGCCTCCCCTGCGCACCGGCTGCCGCGACGGCGCCCGGCGGCGGTCGCCCCGCGCCATGTGGGCGGGTCAGGCAGGCCCAGGCTTAAGTCGGGCCTGTCCTTCTACAGGGGGAATATTCAAAAATAGTCGGGGGACCATTTTTTTGAGTTTTTGTTTCGAGTATTTTCTATTTTTCGTCGAAAATCCCCCTGAAGGGGGACGCGCCCGACTTAGGCCCAGGCCGACGACAGCTCGTGATCGTGTTCTTCTTCATCGTTTTGCCGACCGGCGCGGGCCCTCCGCCCCCCTCTCCCCCCCTCCCCCCCCCCCAGGGAGTGGGTCTTGGCTGTTGTTGG
>CAUYUJ010001585.1:75000-85000 GCA_963575745.1 Prorocentrum cordatum | reverse complement strand
TGGGGCCGTAGGACCCTCTTGCGGCTCATTGGAGGGGTTTGGGAGGTCTCTTGGCCCTCATGGCTCAAAAAGAGGGGGGGTAGTCAATTCAGGCCCCCCCCCCCCCGGGAGACGCAAAAATGGTGTCTTGGGGTCCCTGGGGCCGCTCTTGGGCGCCTCTTGGGCGCTCTTGGGGCCATCTTGGGTCGCTTTTGAGCCCCTCTTGTGGCTCTCCTGGGCCCTCGTGGGGCCATCTTGAGGCCTCAAAAGCCCATCCGGAGCGGAAACGCGTGAAGGCAAACGACATGGCTTTTCCAGAGGTTTTTGAAGGTTGAAGGCTGCCTAGCAAGGCTCGAGGGCACTTGGAACCGTCTTGGGGCTGTCCTGGGGCCTCTTGGGGGTATTGAGGAGGCTATATTGAACCACCTGCGGCTATCTTAAGACATCTTGGAGGTCGTCTTGGGCTGCCGAGGGCCCTCTTGGAGCTATCTTGGGCCCATCTTTTGAAACTAACTACCCAGGCCCCTCCCCTCCCAGACCCAGGGGAGGGGGTGGGGAGGGGTCAAGGCGCCCTCGTAGATAGCAAGCCGTCTAGCTCACTCCCACACGCCCATCCAACACATAAGTGACACCCGAACCTCAGCATGTTCAGCGGTCGTCTTTGGGTGGGCAGCTACTGGAAACCAAAACCGTCCCCATGTGCGCGACGCTGGGGCGAGGTGCGCCACGCGTGCCAGGCGCGCCACGCGCGCCAGGCACCCCTGGGGCCCGAGCGTGCCAGGCACGCCTGGTGCGCCAGATGCGCTACGTGCTCCACGTGCGCCAGGTGTGCCGCATACTCCAGCCGCGCCAGGTGCATCACGTTCTGGGCATGTGCAGAGTGCGTCAGGTGCGCACGTGCCAGTACACATCTGGAAACATGTCGGCCCCCACCATCCGCGCAAGCCACTGCCCATCATGGTGTCTGGTGGGCCTGCGCACAGCCATGCGCCACCACCCCGCGGGCCTCATGACCCTGATTCAAGACTTTGCCCCAAATTGTATTTTGTATTGTTTTTGACAGGGATGGTGGGGGACCCGCATCGGGTTGGTTGCGCAGGCTCCGAATTTGGAGGCAGAGTGTGGTTTGTATTTTTTTGGACACGGATGGATGGTTGGGGGGTGGGGGGCATAGGGTCGGCATTGTTCTTGTTTGGCTGCCAGTCGCCTGGGGGAGGGGGTGTACATTAATAATAGGGAACAGTGATACCCCCCTCCACCGAGCAGGGGAAGGAGGGGCTAGAAGACAAAGCTCGTTCAACCACCTACCCGTTCCTCGCGCCCCTCCCGTCCCGTCCGCTTGTCCCTCCCTCCCTCCCTCCCCTCCCTCCTCTCGTGCCTCCTCGCCCCGCGATGCCTCGATGCCTCCCTCCCTGGGCCTGCCGACGCTGAGGAGGGGCTGCCCAGCACGCTGCCCGACACCACCGGGCCCGTGCACGTCAGGATAGAGGTCAGGCGGGTGGAACCGCCTCTGCAAGGCGGAGCCCGCTGGCCTCGCCGCCGCCGCCGCCGTCGTCGTCGTCGTCGTCGTCGTCGTCGTCGTCGTCGTCGTCGTCGTCGTCGCCGCCGCTGCCATCGTCGTCGTCGTCGTCGTCGTCGTCGTCGTCGTCATCGTCTTCGTCGTCAGTGCGGGAGGAGGAGGAGGACAGGGAGGAGAGGAGGAGGAGGAGGAGGAGGAGGAGGAGGAGGATGCTTTTCTTTCAGTGGTTTTTGATGGGCGTCAGAGATTCTCCCAAGTCCGTGCGGAAGAGGGTCGAGGAGCTTCCTGGGTGCCCCCTCAGCAGCAGCGGCCATGCGGAGGACCCACGATCTGTGCAACTCAGGGCTCGCGCCGGAGCCCTGGTCAGCCCGGCCCCATGGTCGGAGCACAATTCAAGGGCAGGGTTATGGAGGGATCGGTTCACGTAGGGGAACGAACACTGGCGCAAAGATACAGTCAAAAACCCCAAGAAGGACGCGCGGTGAGGACGCAAGACCCTTGGAAGCCGAAGTTGTTTTTTTTTGGGGCGGCGGACGACGAAAACCTCAAGGACGCAAGAGCAAGGAAGAGCCAGGACGCAAGGGTACCCTGAGCAAAGTCGCGCGTCCTTATTAGGGTTTTTGACTGTAGCTCGGAGGTCCGCGCGGATTTCTCGGATCGGCGCCGGGGCCCCCCGTGGGGGGGCGCCTCCGGCGCCGCCCCTGGCTCGCGCCGCGCGCCAGGGAAGGGGGTCCAGCGCGGATCCAAGAAATCCGCGCGGACCTCCTTGAGTTTTTATGCTTATGTCACTTTTTCGTCCCTCACCAGCTTCGCTCGAACTTATCCCTATCCCTAAGATTGACACGCCAAAAGGCGATGACAATCTTAGGGATGCGCCCTGAAAAACTAAGGGAATCCCTAAGATTGGCATTGTGATGAGGCGATGCCCAGCTTAGGGATAGGGATATGTTCCAGGCTGGTAAGTCCCCCTATCACGGGAGAACGCACCGACCCCCGCAGTCGCGCCGTCGTTGCCGAGAGGGGCACGGTAGCCCCACACCGCCCGCTGCCGCGAATGCGCTGTCGGGGGCCTCTTGCCGATCTATCGGCGATGCATCGCCGCTTCTGGGTCGATGTTTCCCCCCTGGGCCTGTCCCCGCTAGCGCTGCCCCTCACAGGAGCACCGTCGAACGTTTTGCATCTCGAGGCGTTGTCAGTCAGGGCACGAGGATAGGGAGAAGGCGGCCGAGAATGCTGCCTCGAGACTCCAGTGGTCAGAACGTGATGATACAACCAGTATGGTCAAGGGCAACGTTCGGGGGGGATAGGTTCAGAGGGGATGCATCGACCCCCAATCGCCCATTAATCGCCGATAGGGAGCCCATAGCCCACCCCACGCAGGAACGGGTTGTTTCACTATTTGGTGCCTATCGCCGATCTATCGGCGATGCATCGCCGATCTCAGCTCGATTTTTCACACCCTGAGGCGGTCCCCCCCTTCCGTTCCCCTCAACCAGTTGATCATTATGTCGCACGGTTTTGTCCATCAGGGCGCCACCGATGATATGATGCAGGCAGCCGAGCAATGTCTTGATGTACGGCCGATCAGACCGCTGCTGCTGACACAGCCAGCACCGACACTGTTGGAATCTCCGCTGAAATGCTTGACTTGACAGGGCGGTCTTGAGCAGAGGGAATCATGGCGATGATGAGGAGAGGGCGAGATGGAGAGAGGATGACGATGATGAGGAAGAGCACGAGGAGGGAGGTTGAGGAGTAGGACGAGGAGTAGGAGGAGACTTGGGAGGGGGAGGAGGGTTGAGAGGAAATGGACGGTGAGGAGGAAGGAGAGACGAAGCAGGAGGACCGAGGGGTGACGAGGAGGATGAAGGAGGAGGAGGAGTAGGAGGAGGAGAGGAGGAGGAGGAGGAGGAGGAGGAGGAGGAGGAGGAGGAGGTGTTAGATGAGGAGTTGTAGCAGCAATATTTGGAGCAGGACGAGGATGAGAAAAAGGAATTTGGGTGTGTGGTGGATGAGGAGGCGACGAAGAGTACGAGGAGGAGGAGGACGAGGAGGATGACAAGGATTTGGAATGTGATGTTGCATCATGGGTCTCACGAAGAGACGGAGGATGCGGATGCATGAGGAGGTTCGTCACGAGCAGCCTTCCTCTTCCGTAACGGTCCTGGCCCAATAATGTGTCGAAGCCCCGTTCGCCCGAGGTGCCGCTCAACCAGGCCTAGGGCTTGGTGCCATCTCAAATCGCAATGGATCGGCCATTTGACATGTCTCGAGATGCCCAGGCTTTGCGAGCACTACTGCACGAGGTACGCAATCGTGTTGAAGAGGTTCCATGTGCACCCTTCGACCTGCCACAGCCAGTGCGCCTTGGCGCACATTTTATCGCAGTCCGTGCGCAGATCATGTCACGCATGAAGTCCTCTACACAGCCGGTCAAGTTGCAGATGTGGTGCGACCAGCAGGGGGGTGACCCAGTCGTCTACTTGCTGAAGGAAGAGGATGTGACGTCTGATTTCTTCGCCCAGGAATTGATTCGCATGATGAATCGGGTTTGGGAAGACGACTGCGTGATGATTGGATCCACTTACGTCCAGGCTCTCACGTACCAGGTGATATGCATCGGACGGGCCGCAGGCTTGGTGGAATGGGTGCCGCAGTCCATCACGCTAGCAAAGCTGAAGCGGATTTGCAGAGGAGATGCCTTGTGCCGCGTGCTCGATCGCATGAACTCGCAAAAGATACGGTCGCTTGCAGCATCAACAGTCGCTTATCTGGTGTCCAACTATGTTATCGGTGTGGGCGATGGTCATTTTGATAACGTGATGCTCACAGATGCTGGTAATATTCAAAACGCTTCGCGTCACCACGTCCAGACTTACAAAGGGAGGGGTCTCTGTCGGGCATCGTTGTGAGAGAGCGTTTCCTGGCACGCACGGCAGGGACAGTATGTGAGTGTTGTTTGAATATTGCGGCTTCATTGGGATAGTTATGATGCGTCGCGCGTAGAGTGCGGTCCGAAGTCGCGTGGAAGACGAAACGGGAGAAGTTGCTAAAATGTGCTCTGAGATGCCAGGTGTCCAAGGCGTTCTTCACGGCCTGAGTCAGCGAAAGCGTTGACAGTAATTGCCTGGAGGGCGACGTAGGAGAAGGATGACAGACGTGATGCACTGAAGGATACATCTTGTCCACAACCGAGTTCTCCTCTTCCTGCCTCCTCGCTTTGCCTCCTCCTCCTCGTCGTCGTCCTCCTCCTCCTCCTCCTCCTCCTCCTCTCCCTCTCTTCCCCCCTCCCTCTGGAAGGCGTATTGGAGATCTCTTGGCCAATGGTCTGGGGCCTCGCGAAGGCCTCGGGGAGACCTCTTGGAAGCTGTCTTGGGATCCTTCCTCCGGGCCCCTTGTTGGGGCTTCCTGTCGACCCTTGGCCCCTTCTGGGCTCCCTGGGGTTGGGGGCCGTGGGGGCCACCGTCGGAAGGGGACGGCTCTGAAGGCTAGCTCGAGCTCCCCGTCTTGGGCCCCTCTTGGGGCCGTCCGGCGGTCCTCTTGAGCCACCTCGGAGCCCTCTGGGGCCTTCTTGGGGCGGTGCTGGAGGCTTGTTGTCGGAAACTGGAACGTATACATTACCAGTGGCGGGCTGTTTCTTGAATCCCAGGACTTTTTGAGGGTCGGGGACGACGCTGGGGTGGTGTGGTGTATACTTTTTTCCCCGATGTCCCGGGAAAACAACGAAAAATGTATACACCAGGATCCCGTATACACCAGAATTCGCGTTTCTGTGCGAATTTCAGCGCAGGGTCGGGAAAAGCGTCGGTGTATAGAGTTCGTTTCCCTATGTTGGTTCGTCCTGGGGCGATTCCTGGGGCCTCTATGGCCGTTTTGGGCTTGCGGAAGCCCGAACATGCAGCTTCGCGGCACAGCTGGGACATGTGGATGGAGGTTGTTGTCGAAGCCCAGTGCCAGCTGCAGGCTGCGGGCAACCTGCCCATGTCGCCTAGTCTGGCATGGGCCAGAGGCGCGTGCGAAACGGTAACAAAAACGGAGCAACTCTGAACCCGTCCGGGCTCCCGTGCCGCGCCGCCTCTATCGTGTCCCCGCCCCGTCTGTGGGGGGAGGGAGGGCCGGGGCCAGGGAATAAAGGAAAGCCCAGGTGGCCGTATCATTCGTTTTCGTTCCCACGAGGAGCTTTGCCAATGAGAGGGAAGGAGTGTCTCACCTCCCCCTCCCCCCCAAAACAACTTTAATGAACATTGCCGGTAACCTGCCCAGCATTCTAAGCTCCACCTCCAAGGCGAGCGGCGCTGGCACTATTTAAAGCACACCTACCCCAGCCCTTGGCGATCCACGTGCCTTTCTACGCGACTCCATGAGTGACACAAGTGTGTGCACAATCAAGGCGGACAAGAGTCGAGCTCCACACCGGACATCAGTGGACACTGAAGGCAGCAGGGCTTGCTCCCAAAAATGACGGAAGTGGAGAACAGGCCTCAACGGTGCTTGCAACGAGAATTTGGTGCAAGAGGGCACGCTTCAGCAGACACGGTTGTATGTGCCCCTCTGGCCAGCGAGGGTTCCAGGCAGAGAAGAGAAGAGGCAACGGTGGCGACGACGAGGAGGAAGAGGGAGGCGGACCTTGCTGGCCAGACACGCCGGATGTTGACGCGTAGAGGGCCAGATGGTATGGGTGGACAGGTAAGAATATTTCAGCAAAATGCTATGCATGCAAGACCTCCTGTAGCCGCAAGCCTCGCCATCCTGCACGCCCGTGGAGACCCCCACAGGCATGGCCCGCACGGCGCTGGTGGCAGCGGGGTTGTGAGATCGTTGGCCGCTGTCAATCGTACAAGTTCCCGCAGCATGTGTTGATCGAGTTCCTCGTGGGACTTCGTTGAGGTGATGTCTTCTCAGCGCCATGTGGATGCTATCTTGGGCCGTTTTGGGGCCCTCGTGAGGCGTTTCGTGGGTCCTTGGCGACACTGGGGGAACATTGAAGGCCGTCTTGGAGCCATGCAGAACCCTATCGATCCTCCAGGACCCCAAGTCGAGACGGTCCTCAGGGGTGTGGCTGTGGGGACGGCAGCACAGGGCGAGGCCTGGGGGGCGAGGGTTTAGGGGGATTAAAAAGAATGAGGGAACTTGAAATGACAGGTGGAACCACCAGAACCCATCAGAAGCTGGGCGAAGGCGGGTAAACCCGTGGCTGCTAAAACGGAGCTCTGGGAAACTGCTTTTTCTTTCCGGGAAGCAGCCTTTTTATTACTTAGCGCGCTGAGCTTTATCCCAGGAGATGTTTTTTCTTCCACGGATCTACCAGCCCTCGCCCAGCTTCCGAGCACACCCGTCTCTCGGACGTGCTTCGCAGTCTGGACGTGAACATGACAGGGCTGCGCCCTCTGTCGCCAGCCTCCCAGGCTTGTGCACGTGGTGGCTATACTCAGGAGGGAAAGAAACACACAGACACAATTAATCGTCGATCCCGAGGAAAATATGCGAAAATATGGGAAGTGGGGGGGGGGGAAGACAAACACCCAGAAAATATTGGAAAGCATGGGGAATCTTTTTATTTGTGTGTATTTATTTGTGTGTTCTGGGGCCCCTTTATATACTGGAGCAGCTCTGGGGCATTCTTGGGCCCTCCTCGGGCCCTCCCGGGACCGTCTTGGATGCCCCCCCGGCACCTCGTGGCCGTCCGGTCGTGTCCTCGAGGGAGTGCCCAGGGAGCCTGGGCCTGCCAGGAGGCTGCTGGTCATCCCCGCTGGTTGTTTGAAATGCACCGCCCCCCCCCGCCTTCACTCTCCACTCAGGAAGCACGAGAAGTGGGACAGGGCCAGCGAGGCAGGAGGCAACGAGCACCATATACGTCACAAGGGCGGACAGCAGTCTGGCAAAGGCTGGGCAGCCATGTGCCCAGCGGGGCCGGCGGATTTTTCGTATTGATTTTGGTTTTCTCTTTGGTACAGGCCCGTTCATTGATACTCCCATTGTGTGCTTGCCGCGAGCCGTCACTCATGCACTTCAGATGTACGGCATGTGGGAAAGCGTGCGGTGCGCTTGTGAGCAGGCTTTCAATGCACTGCAGGGGGATTGTTGGACCTTTGCACTCCGAAGCGCCGGGACTATCTTGAATTTTCCAGCCTCAGAATATTTTGCCCGCACTTCGGCGGATGAGTTACGAAGGGCATTGCGCAACCCTGATAGGTCCGTAATGAAGACGTTGAAATGCTTAGGAAACGGTCTGTTTGGCTATCGCCATCGTCGGCAGCCTTCCTCGACGCGACGCTGCACCAGGAACGAGATCCTCGATGAAGACCGCGAATATCTCGTTCGGCGGGAGTGTGCAGAGGATTTATTTCGAGCTTTGCAGAGGGAGCCATGGCACATGGAACATGTACCCCCGGGCGAAGTCCTCGGTCGTTCTGAGTCCATGCAGGGCAGACGACACATGTTCAGCCAGGGAGCAGCCAGGGAGCGTCGCTAGGAGAGGCGCGTCTTCTAAAGAGATGCGCGGGGGCTTGGGGTTACACCTACCGCTACACTTTTAGTCGGGGATACACGGAGTAACGCGGTGGAGCTGTTTCACTTGCACCCTCAGCCTGGGCTGGCAAGGACCGCGTGTACAAAGAAATCTGCGGCACCTGACTTGTGGCTGCTGCATGGGGAAAACGCACAGAGATACGGATACTCTCCCGTTGAGACCACCCGTCCGACCCCCTCCTTCCCCCCCGCCCTCCTGCTGCACCCCCTCCTTCTCCGACACACTTCCCCTCTGTCCCACGTCCTCATGCACAGATCCCCTTTCCTGACTGCGCACTGCGCGACGGTGCCCTTTTGGGGGTCCCAGGTCCGCTGTGTCACCCGTCGGCGGACAGAGAAAAGCAGCGTCATGGGAAGGGATGGGTGGGAGGGGTACAGTGGAAGCCCATGCCAAGAAGCACCCTGCTTGCCTCTAGGGTGCCCTGGGTTTCTTGGGTTTCGATGATTTTGCTGTGGAAAGCGTGACGCTCCCACTCCAAAAATCAATGGGCGTCCTGGTGTCTCAGGGTTGGGTTCCTTGCGGAAGGCTTCTTGTGGACCGGCCTCCACTGTAAGCATGACTTTTCGGAGGTCTGCGCGGATTTCTTGGATCGGCGCTGGACCCCCCTGCCTGGCGCGCGGAGCGCGCCAGGGGCGGCGCCGGGGGGCCCAGCGCGGATCCGAGAAATCCGCGCGGACCTCCGAGTCTTTATGCTTGCGTATGTCATTCTTCGTGCCCCGATCCTCCCCCCCCGGCGGAGGGCGCCCGCGCCGCGCGGCCTGGGGCCTCGCGCGCGGTAGGCGGCGCCGGAGGCGCCGCCAGGGGCCTCCAGCGCCAGTCCGAGCCAGCCACGCGGACCTCCGACCCCCCGGCCCCCCCCCCGCCCTCGGGGGAGGGAGGATCACCGCCGCCATGCCGCAGGGTGGGCAGCGGAGCGGACCCCCCTCCTCCTCCACGCCCTCCTCCCCCTCCTCCTCCTCCTCCTCCTCCGTAGCCATTTTGGCTCAAGACTGATGCTTTTGCGGGCTGAGCCCGCATTGGCAAAACTGGATACCGCTAATCCGCGGCAGTCTTCATCCTTCACGGAGGTCCCTTCCTCAGTTCGCCCTGGGGATAGGGGTTCGCTAGCCTCCATTCCTGTTCTGCCATGGCGTGGCGTCGGAGCGCTCCGTGGCGCGTCGCTGATGGCGAAGGGAAAGGCTCTTGGGTATGGCAGCCTGAGGGTGCTGGCGGTCCTCAGTCGGGGCCCCGTGGCAAGAAGAAGGTCAAGTCTAAGGACAACTCGTACAAGGTCTGTTCTCTCTGCATGCACTGGGAGTACTCTCGTCATGGTCACCGCGCCTGCAGTCTGTGCGGTGGTCAATACCTTGATGGTGCTCGTCCTGGTCATGGCGATCAGGCTCATCATGGCGGTCCTGGTGGAGTCGGACTCGGTGCTGCTGCTGCCCCTGGCGCTGCTGCTGTCCCGATGCCGCCCCACCTCGTGCAGGAGTTGGAGCGCTGGGCCGTTCACTACCCTGCCCTTGCAGGGGTGGCTCGCGACGCCGCCCCGCCCGCGCCTCCCGAGATCCGTCTGTTCACGGCTGGTGAGCTGGATCAGATGGCCGCGCTCGAGCAGACGCGGCTTGCTCGGGAAGTGGAGGCCGCTTCCAAAAACGAGAGGTTGGCTGCCCAGGAGGTGCAGTGGAGGTTGGACCGATTCAACCGTGCGAAGGCTACGATGGAGGAGATGCAGAATAATCATCTCGTGGCGGAGCAGAACCTCGAGGTGGCTCGCCGAGAGACGCGGGAGGCCGACTCCAAGAAGTTGGCTTTCAGTGTCGAGGAGTTCAAGCAGAGCAAGATTGAGGAGCAGCGGCGCGAGGCTGCGCGCCAGGCTCAGGCGGCCGCGGACGCAGGCCGCCTCGACGCTGCAGGCGGGGCTCGCGCCCCCCCGCCTGGCGGCGGCGGCGGCCCCCAGCCAGCCGGCGGCCCTGGCGCTGCAGGCGGGGTTC
>CAUYUJ010001585.1:65000-67500 GCA_963575745.1 Prorocentrum cordatum | reverse complement strand
ACCTGGAGACCACCCACACGTCCGTGTCCCAATTAGGTCGTATGTTGACGACATCACACAGTACCTGCAAGGCTCTGTCGCCTTCATCTGCCGCTACCTGCCCCAGGCCGCTGCCGATTTTCAGCATGATATCTCTGAGCTGGGGTGTGTCGTCAGCTCTAAGTCTCTTGCAGTCGCCTCGTCCGTGGAGCTGCAGCGGCTCCTGCAGGACGAGTTCAGGAGATATGAAGTCTCCATTTCTTTTGCTGATGGAGTGAAGGATCTTGGATCTGTCACTGCTGCCAATAAAAGGCGTGCCACCTGGAAAGTCCAGCAGAGACGCTCGCTCGCTTTCCGTCGTGCCAGGAAGTTGAGTTACCTTGCCGAGCTTTGTGGGGCTTCTCGAAAGGTTTTCAAGCCGGGCATTTTGGCGGTGGGTACTTGGGGCCATGCTCTCCTTGGGCTTCCTGCGGGTGCTATTGGGCAGTTCAGATCCTCGGCAGCAGCGTGCTCCGGGTTTTGGTCGTCTGGGGCTTGTGTTAGCACTGTGTTGCGAGTGTTGCATGATACTAAAGATGATCCTGTTTATCGGCTCCGTGTTGAACAACTTACCTTGATTTCGGAGGTCTGGGTTTCTCTTCCTGAAGGTCTTCGGTCTGGAGTTCGGAGAGTCTGGGAGGCCCTGCACGACGCGATCGGTAAGTCGCAGGAGTCGAGTCGGTGGCGTCTCGTTCGAGGTCCCATTGCAGCCCTGTATGCTACGGTTCTGGATCTAGGATGGGAACCACGACGTGTTGATGAGTGGCGTGCAAGTGTTGGTGTCACTCTTAGGTTGACTGGTGCAGATTTCAGATATCATCTTACCTCGGCTGTCCGTGAGTCTTGCTCGTCCACTGTCTGGGCCAAGGCCGCTCAGCACTTCTGCGGGCAAGGCCTAGAGACAGGTGCTGACCTTACTGTGCTTCGTGCCAAGCACAAGAAGTTGCTCGACGACGGCGACTTTAAGGGCGCCGCTCTTTTGATTACGATTGCTGTCGGAGGTGCTTGGCCTGAGTCGCGTCTGCAGGACTGTGGACATTTGACCTCAGGCCGTTGTTTCCGATGTGGTGATGCGCGGGAAACACCTCTGCACCGTTGTTGGGGATGTCCTAGTAACCAGTACATGGCTGATCCGAGTATTGAGAATAGTGAATATTTGGTTCATGATGCCCTTGCTGCTGACCCTCATAGTGCTTTCTTTACTCGTGGGGTACCCTGCCTAGATGCATCTTGTGGTCACCTACCTCCACCCTCTGCTCGTGCCTGGACATGGGGCACCCTGAGGGCTCAGCGTCGGGTTCCTGGAGGTTTGTGGGGCCTTGACGGCTCAGGAGGGGTTCGCGCCAGAGATAAGAGGTTGAGGCGATGCGGGTGGGCTATAGTCAGTCTTGGGGTTCCAGATGGTCTCTCTTTGCAGCTGGATACCATTATGTGCGGTGGTCTCCCTACCTTGGAGCAGTCCAGTCCCCGAGCTGCACTTTATGCATTTCTCATGGTTGTGAGTCATACTGTGGGTGATATATTGTGCTACTCTGACTACTTGCCCTTGGTGAAAGGGCTGAGGCAGCCACGAGCTCAGATCGTGGCTAGCAGCTCGATGCTCGATCTTTGGGTTCGGATCTGGTCGGCCTTAGACGATCGGGGTCCTGGTTCGGTCGATGTCCTGTGGACCAAGAGCCACTCGACGGCCCACCAGAGGGCCCAATTCGCCATTGGGGAGGAGGAGTTTTTCCTTAATTGGTGTGCTGATTTCTTTGCGGGGTGGGCCACTGAACGTGTGGCCCCCTCCCCCGAGCAAGTTGATGTGACGGCGTTTGTTGATCGTGTCACGTCTCACACGCTTGACCGCCTTCTGGCGGTGCATCGGGAGGTTGTGGAGCAGAACCCCCGCCGAGCTTCTGATCGGCTCGGCCGTCCTCCCCCTCGGCCCCCTCCTATCCCTGTCTTCCAAGTCCGCCTCAGGAGAATGAGGAGTGCGGGTCATGAGCCGACCTTGAAGGGTACGGCTCTCCGCTGCCAGATCTGTGAGCGTCGATTCAGATTGAAGGGCCGCGTCCAGGACTTTTGTCCTGGTCCCTGTCTCGGCCCCGCTCACCTTTCCTCTGATCCGCTCGCGCACCCCTTGTTTCCTTCGTGCGCGGGCAATCATAGGTTGAATGTGCTCCGCGGTGTGCTGTATTGCGAGCGTTGTGGTGCCCATGCTAGTGGGCGCAATGTGCAAAGCCTGGCCAAACCCTGTAAGACTGATCGTCCCCCCACGAAGGCTGGGAGGGAGGTCCTGTCCAGGTTGGCTCGTGGTCTTCCCCCCAAGAGTGGCGGCAAGTTCCCCCAGGCTTGAATGTGATGTCGTGCCCAGGCTTGACCTGGTCTCCACGGGTTTGCAGATTTAGATCCTCCTCCCCTCCTCCTCCCTCCTCCTCCTCCTCCTCCTCCTCCTCCCCCTCCTCCTCCTCCTCCTCCTCCTCCTCCTCCTCCTCCTCCT
>CAUYUJ010001585.1:57500-62500 GCA_963575745.1 Prorocentrum cordatum | reverse complement strand
CTGATGATGATGCTGATGATGATGATGATGTCAATGATGACGATGATGCGAATAATGCTGCTGCTGTTGGTGATGCTGATTATGATGGTGATGAGGACGATGATGATGATGATGATGATGATGATGCTGGTGATGTTGATGATGATGGCGACGATGATGATGATGCTGACGATGATGATGCTGATGCTGATGCTGATGCTGATGCTGATGATGATGCTGATGATGATGATGATGTTCATGATGACGATGATGCGAGTAATCCTGCTGCTGTTGATGATGCTGATTATGATGGTGATGATGACGATGATGATGATGCTGATGATGTTGATTATGATGGCGACGATGATGATGCTGACGATGATGATGATGATGCTGCTGATGATGATGATGATGAACATGATGATGCTGGTGCTGATGATTCTGCTGCTGCCGATGATGACGCTGATGATGATGCTGATGATGGTGATGATGCTGTTGTTGATGATGATGGCGATGATGATGCTGATATGATGCTGATGAGGATTGTGATGATGATGGCGATGGCGACGAGGAGGAGGAGGAGGATTGTGCTGCTGCTGATGATGACGCTGATGCTGCTGCTCATGATGATGGTGATTATGATGCTGCTGATGATGATGGTGGTGATCATGATGATGCTGTTGTTGTTAATAAGGGCGCTGATGCTGATGATGCTGATGATGAGGATGATGATGATGCTGATGCTGATGATGATGATGATGATGATGATGATGATGATCATGGTGGTGTTGGTGATGATGATGATGATGATGATGATGATGATGATGATGATGATGATGATGATGGGATGATGATGGTGATGATGATGATGACAATGCTGATGATGCTGATGGTGATGATGATGATGATGATGATGGTGATGATGATGATGATAATGATGCTGTGGAGGAGGAGGCGAGGAAAGAGGAGGATTAGGAGGAGGATAAGGAGGGCGATGATGATGCTGCTGCTGATGATGATGATGCTGCTGATGATGATGATGCTGCTGATGATGATGATGATGATGATGATAATGATGATCATGGTGGTGGTGGTGGTGGTGGTGGTGGTGATGATGATGATGATGATGATGATGATGATGAGGATGATGATGATGATGAGGATGAGGATGAGGATGAGGATGAGGATGAGGAGAAGGAGGAGGAGGATTAGGAGGAGGAGGAGGAGGAGGAGGAGGAGGAGGAGGAGGAGGAGGAGGAGGAGTAAGAGGACCACGAGGCGCGGCGGCGGCGGCGGCTGTGCGGCCCGGAGGCCCGTCCACGCCCGGCTGGGAGGGCCTGCCGAGCCTGCGTCAGGAGGCACAGCGCGCCGAGGAGCTCGAGCTGATGGAGGGCGGCAGGCCTGGCCTGCGCCGCTTCGCGCGGCTTCCCCCCCTCTCCCGCGCGAGGCTCGGGTTTTCCGAGGCGGGGATTTGTACTCCAGATTTCGTAATAAAAGGGAGGGGGTCACAATCCTCCCGGACCACAAGTTTTAGACCCCATGAAAGGGCGGCACTTTGCCCAGACCCCCCCTAACCCTTCAAGACAGCTCAAATCAGACCCCCCCGCCAAATGCACCCCCCCCTACTTTATTATGGAATCCGGAGTATATACACAGCCACCGCCTGGAGGATCGATTTTCGGAGCGGCAGGCGGCGGATATGGATAGATTCGGCCCCCCTGGGGCCCAAATAGATCCATACCCACCGGCCGCTGGGGTCCCAGGACGTCGGTTCCACAGGCGGCGGATGTGGATGTATCCACGCCTCGCACGGGTAACTTCGGTAGCAAGGCATGGGGGCCTCGTGTGTCATCGGAAGTCCGTCTTTAGGGTGCATTCGCGTGCGCTAGCGTCTGGTGGTCGAGGAGAGAGTGTCGATTCACCGTCGATTCGCGTCGATGCACCGCCGATTAGCGTCGGTTGGCGTCGATTCGCAAGAGCCAGCAATAGGACATGGGAGGCTCCCACGAGCTGCCACAGAAGGGGATGCTCCGAGCTGCTCGGTGCGCGCGAAGCGGTGGTGGATCGCGTGTTGGTGTACGGTAGTCGTGGACGCGCAACCTATGGCTCCAGGTGCGTGGATTAGCGGCGAGTCCCGTCCCCAGATAGATTCGGCGAGCTCCGTCGCCAGATAAGGCGGCACTGGTGCCGTGTTTCTGCTTGTGATGTTCCAGCCTGCTTCAGTCTTGAGTGTCACCAGACAGAATTCCGAGCACCAGGAGAGCACCGAGACTGAAGGGCTTTCACGTGCAGGGTCCTGGGAGGCGATACTCGCTCGACACCGTTTCGATACTTTTCTGGGTGCTCGAAATTCGTCCTTGGATGTGGTCCTTAAGCACGATGGGAGCAGCGCAGGCTTCGGGGGGCCTTTCCCCCGGTCCGTGGATCTGGCGCTCTCTCGCCAGATCTATGGGCTCCCAATCCATGTCGGCGTGTGCGCGTGGGGCGGCGGTGAAAGACGAAGATCGAGAGGTCGCTTCTGGACCATCCTGGATCGACCTCGGACGAAACGTTGCCCAGGGTGGATGCGGGAGGGGTCCGGGGACCGATCTTGAAGGGATTCTGCTCCGCGTGGACGGTGCGGGAGAAGAGGAGTAGTCGGCGTCACTCCACTACATGTGCGTCGCCCCCCCCTCCCCCAAAGGGGCGACGGGCGCACCGAGAAATCTTCTAGTATATGCGTCGTGGCGGGCGCTTTCTGGCCACGCCGCTCGGGAAACGAGATAATACAAGATGGGTATACTATGTGTTCGGGTCGGACACGTGCGCCTTTAAGGAGGACATTTAGTACTAGTATGTCTCTTTGCGTCCCAGAGTAGGACGAGGGGACAGGGAGGCGGATCGAGGAGGAAAAGACAGCACGAGCATACCCTTCGGAGCTCCGTGCGGATCTCTCTCGGTTGGGCGCCGGACTCCCCCTGGCGGGCGCCTAGTGCGCCAGGATCGCGGTGACAGCCGTGACCAGCCCCGACCACCCCCACCCTCCTCTTCCTCCTCCTCCTCCTCTTCCTCCTCCTCCTCCTCTTCCTCCTCCTCCTTCTCATCCTCCCCCTCCTCTTCCTCCTCCTCCTCCTCCCCCTCCTCCTCCCTCCTCCTCCTCCTCCTCCTCCTCTCCTCCTCCGCCTCCTCCTCCCTCCTCCTCCCTCCTCCACCTCCTCCTCCTCCTCCTCGTCCTCGTCCTCCTCCTCCTCCTCCTCCTCCTCCTCCCTCCTCCCCTCCCCCCCCGGCCACGTCTTGATTCGCGCTGGCGCCGTCTGGGACGCAGCCATTCTTCAGCCTTCCCAGACGGGGGCCCGCCGTGGCCGGCCCCCCCCCCCCCCCTTCTTTCCCCGGTCTCGCCAGTTATCGCCTGGGTTAAAATTATCCCAGTGCGACCCTACCTAGGAGTTGGAGCCTCTAGGAAAGCAACATTAGTAGGAGCGGTAAACGCCGTCCTCCTCCTTCTCCTCATCGTCGTAGTTGTAGCGGTAGCGGTAGCAGTAGCGGTAGTAGTAGTAGTAGTAGTAGTAGTAGTAGTAGTAGTAGTAGTAGTAGTAGTAGTAGTAGTAGTAGTAGTAGCGCCAGAACCGCCGACGCCACGCCGTAAGTGAAGCAGCAGCAGAAGCAGGCAGCAAGTCGCCGAGACAGCAGCAAAAGCAAGCAGGCGGCACGGAGATGAGGGCGGGGCATTGGTGAGTTCTTTACATCTACATCTATACATACACCAACATCTACATCGACACCTACATCTACATCTAGACCTACATCTACATCTACACCTACAGCTACATCTACATCTACACCTGCATCTACATCTACATCTACATCAACAGCGAGACTCACATCTACATCTACATCTACACCTACATCTACACCTACAGCTACATCAACATCTTCATCTACATCTACACCTACATCCACATCTACACCTACACCTACATCTACATCTACCTCTACACTTTCGCATTGGTTTTGCTTTTGCTTTGCATTGCCTTTGCTTTTGCTCTTGCCTTTGCTTTTGCCTTTGCTGTGCTTTGCCTTTGCCGCCTGCTGCAACTCTGTGATCAAAGTCGCTAATGGTCGGCGTCGTCTCTGATCTTTCTGTCGCACATTCCATGAAGAGTAGAGAGGGGACATCTCTTCCTGTCGAGGGTTGGGCGTCTTCGTGAGCACTGAAACTGCCGCGCCCAGTTTTTGAAAGTCTGGTGTGTTACACGCAGCACCTTGCACGGTCAACCATCGATTCACGGCCGCGATGGAACTGAACGTCTCTGCAGGTTGTTCAACACTGCCTGGAACATTTTTCTCTGCAGGAGGATCAACGCTGCTTGCTGGGTCTCGTGCCTCGCCACTCGAGGTCCGTAAGAATGCCCGCATGACGCAATACACTGCTGCACGCTCTTGCGTGGCTTTGCGAGTCACGGAATTGAGGCTGAACGGCAACGAGGATGAAAGGCATTATGACGCGGTGCTGAACACATACATGCACACACACGCACATACACATGCAGCATTCCACATGGGTGTTATGTATATACGCACATATATTTTGCATATATTGAAAGACATTTAGGACATGCGATAATACGTCGGGTTTCATGTCTCCCGGCCGGTGCTATGTGCGAAACCTTCGTGAATCCTAAGGGCTCAAGCTGCCCCAGTAAGGGCTCAAGATGGCCCACAGGCGGACAACATGCATGAAACATACGTGCGCACACACACTTATACGTACACACATATATATATATATATACATAGCAGCAATCGTGGATGCTGTGCTGCGCTATGCTGTGCTATGCTATGCTATGCCATGCTCGTGCTATGCTATGTTATGATATGCTCTGCTATGCTCTGCTATGCTATGCTATACGATGCTATGCTGTGCAATGCTATGCTATGCTGCGCTATGCTATGCTGGGCTAGGCTATGCCATGCTATGCTATGCTATGCTATGCTATGCTATCTGCGCTATGCTATGTTGCGCTGTGCTATGCTATGCAAGG
>CAUYUJ010001585.1:0-52500 GCA_963575745.1 Prorocentrum cordatum | reverse complement strand
GCCGTGGGAGGGCGCGGGGCGCCGCCGCTGCTTCTGCGATCTGGACCCGCGCGACGCTAGCGGCAGAGCCAGCCGCGCCGACGAGGGCGGGCCCCGGGCGCGGGGCTGGCGAGCGCGCGCACTGGCGCCGCGCTGCAGCCGCGGGCGGCGAAGGTGGGCTGGCGAGGGCGCGAGCTGCCGCCGCGCTGGGTCGCGGGCGGCGAGGCTGGCGGCGTGGGCGGCGCGGCGCTGCCGGGGATGCGAGCGCCGTGGGGCTGGGCGCGCGCCGAGGGGGGCCGACAGGGCGGCGTCTGTGCCGAGGCGGGGCGCTGGATCATGGAAGGCCAGATGCCGGCGAAGCGGGCCGGCTGGCGCTGAGGAGCTGCTCTGCCGGGTCATGTGAGCTGCTCTGCCGAGTCCTGGCGGTGCTGTGCGTCCTCCCTTGAATCGTGACTAAACGCCCGGGCCGGCGCGCCCCCTCCCCTCGGGGGCGGCCGGGGGAACCATCCCGCTTGAGGGGAGGTGAGGGTGTGCGCCGGCTCCCGATCGTTGTGTTCGGGGCGGCGCTCGGGAAGACCCGTGTCCGCCTCTGGAGGAGAAAGGATGAGGAAAAAAAGGAGGAGGAGAAGAGGAAGAGGAGGAGGAGGAGGAGGAGGAGGAGGAGGAGGAGGAGGAGGAGGAGGAGGAGGAGGAGGAGGAGGAGACCCAGGCGGTGAATGTCAGCAAATCCAATACCCCTCCAATCCGTTCGTATGGGGCTACTCCTCCCCGTCGCACCACTAAACGTGTCGGTATGGTGGGTTGGGTGTTTCGCTTGAAACCGCCTTACACCATATGATCCTGAGCATCGAGATTGGGAGCTTTTCCACAGATAGAGAGCGTGGCGGTTTCCCACATGTGGTTTTCGCTTCACCGTCGCGCGCATTTGTGCAAACGGTTTCTGGCAGTCATGCGGGTGATGGCAGTTGGTTGTGGCGACATGTGGCTTTCGCCCCAGCGCCTCGCTGATTCATACAGTACGTACGTATGTACGCATACATGTATGTACGTATGTATGCATGCATGTATGTGTGTGTGTGTGTTTATGTGTGTGTGTGCATGTATGTTTGCATCTATGTGTACATGTATACATGCATGTTGTATGTCGGCATGCATATTTGTAGTCATAGCTGTCTGTATGCATACATGCATGTAATGTATGTATGTAGGTATGTATGTAATTATGTATGCATGTATGCATGCATGTATGTAGTTATGCATGCGTGTACGTGTGTGTTTACGTTTGTGCGTGCATGCATGCATGCATACATGCAGATATGTATGAATGTATTTATGTATGCATGTATGTATGCATGTATGTATAAATGTATGTATGTATGTATGTATGTATGTTTGTATGTAATGTAATGCATTGTATTGTAATGTAATGTAATGTAATGTAATGTAATGTAATGTAATGTCATGTAATGTAATGTAATGCAATGTAATGTAATGTAATGTGATGTAATGTAATGTAATGTAATGTAATGTAGTGTAATGTAGTGTATTGTAATGTACTGTAATGTATTGTAATGTAATGTATGTATGCATGTATGCATGTATGTATGTATGCATGCATGCATGCATGTATGTATGTATGTATGTATGCATGTATGTATGTATGTGTCTGTATGTATGTATATATATATATATATATATATATATATGAATATCCACATCTCTGTGGACGGAGGGGATGGATGGGAGTGGATGGCAAAGCGTAACTATCGTCTTACAGCCGCGCACGTTCGTCTAAACACATATCCTCTTTCACTCATGTTTGCGCTGCTCCGTTACCACGCCTCCTTGCCTCCTCCCTTACTCGTTCACTTTCCTCCTCCCCCACCCTGTTCCCGTTCCTCCGCTTTCTCCTCCTCCCGCTCGCTCCTCCCTGATTCCTCCTCTTCCTCCTCCTCCTCCTGCTCCTGCTCCTCCTCCTCCTTTTTCCAAATCCTTGCCCTGACTGTCCCCCCTGCTCCTCCTCCCCCCCCTTGCTGCCCCCCGGCTCTCACCCCTTCTGCCCCCCCCACCCTGCGGCCCGTAGAGGCACAGGGCCATGGCGCTGAGGCGCTGGCGGCGGGTGCTCGCGTGGCTCGGGCAGCTGCTCAGAGCCCGGCGGTGGCAGCTCCAGGCCGGCTGGCTGCGCCGCCGGACAGCGGCTGCCACCACGACGACGACGACGACGACGACGACGACGACGACGGAGACGACGACGACGACGATGACGACGACGACGACGACGCTGGACGAGGGGGTGGGGGGGACGCTCCTCTGGGGCCCAGCCGCCGTGGAGGAGCCCCTCTGCTCCTCCTCCTGCCCCTCCTCCCTCCAGGCCTCCCTCCTCCCTCCAGGCCTCCCTCCTCCCTCCAGGCCTCCCTCCTCCCTCCTGCCCCTCCTGCCCCTCCTCCCTCCAGCCCCTCCTGTCCTCCCCCCTCCTCCTCCCTCCTGTCCCTCCTGCCCCTCCTCCTGCCCCTCCTCCCTCCCTCCCTCTCTCTCCGGCCTCCCCTCCCTCCCGGCTCGAGCCGCGGCCGCGGCCGTGCGCCCCCCCCCCCCTTCGAGACCCTCTGCGCACCTCTCCGCCGCGGGCCGCCTCGGGCGCCGCCCGCCTCGGGCGACCGCGCCGACGCCGGCGCGTTAGCGCGCGCGAGAGAGGCGCCGCGGCGGTGCCTCCGCCGCCGCCTCCGCCGGCGAGGCCGCCCGCGGCGGCGCCGCCGCCCCTCCTCCTCCTCCTTCTCCTCCTCCTCCTCCTCCTCCTCCTCCTCCTCCTCCTGCTTGGCTCTTCCCGCCCCTGGGCCCTCTCGCCAGCCGCCGCCGCTCGCCTCGCTCCTGGTGTTCTGTAGGGGAGAGCAAGCAGTGACGCGACGACGACGACGACGACGACGACGACGACGACGACGACGACGACGACGACGACGACGACGACGACGACGACGACGACGACGACGACGACGACGACGACGACGACGACGACGACGACGACGACGACGACGACGACGACGACGACGACGACGACGATGGACGAGGGGGTCGGGGGGACGCTCCTCTGGGGCCACGCCGCCGTGGAGGAGCCCCTCTGCCCCTCCTCCTGCCCCTCCTCCCTCCAGCCTCCAGGCCTCCCTCCAGGCCTCCCTCCCTCCTGCCCCTCCTGCCCCTCCTCCCTCCTGCCTCCTCCCTCCCTCCCTCTCTCCGGCCTCCCCTCCCTCCGGGCTCGAGCCGCGGCCGCGGCCGTGCGGCCCCCCCCCCCCCCTTCGACACCCTCTGCGCACCTCTCCGGCGCTGGCCCCGGGCGCTGCCCGCCTCGGGCGACCGCGCCGAGCGGGAGAGAGGCGCCGCGGCGGTGCCTCCGCCTCCGCCTCCGCCGGCGAGGCCGCCCGCGGCGGCGCCGCCCCCCCCCTTGGCTCTTCCCGTCCGCTGGGCCCTCTCGCCAGCCGCCGCCGCTCGCCTCTCTCCTGGTGTTCTTGGGGGAGAACAAGCAGCGACACAAACATGAACACTCTTCCTGTCCCCCGGGCCCTCTTGGCTCTTCCTGTCCCCCGGGCCCTCTTGCCGTCCGCCGCCGCTCGCCTCGCTCCTGGTGTTCTGTAGGGGAGCAAGCAGTGACACGAACATGAACACTCGGAGGCCCGCGCGGACTTCTCGGATCGGCGCCGGGGGCCTGGCGGCGCCTCCGGCGCCGCCCCTGGCGCGCTCCGCGCGCCAGGGAGGGGGGTCGAGCGCCGATCCGAGGAATCCGCGCGGACCTCCGAGTTTTTATGTTTATGTCATTGTTTGTTCCCCTAGTTCTGCCGTGGCGCCTGCTGCAGCTGCTCCCGGCCATCCTCTGCCAGGAGCTTTCCGTGGCGGGGCATCTTCGTGTGTTCCCCCGCTCCCGCTGGATCTTCCAGTCTCGTCCACGTCCTGGTCCTGTGGCGCAGCAGTAATGGCAGAGCCGCGCTCTTCGTCTGAGATGCTAGCGTCTCTCCCGGTTCCACCTCCTCCTGGTGTGTTCGGACTTGCATCTCCAGGTTGCTCGTTCAAGGCCAGTGGCAACGACTCCGAGGGCTGCACGGCCAAAAAATTCCGAGCATAGGGTTCACCCGCTGTATTTCGCCAAAACCGTTGGAGCCGTTTGCCTTCTAACGCTGACAAGGTTGGCACTGCCCGCGCGGATCAGAGATTTGTGGTTTCATGTCTGCCTCTATTGGACGCCCCCTTTCGTTTCCGCAGGCTTGCCCCCGATCTCCTTGCGAGGTTGTTGCCAGGCGTCGCGCTTTGAATGTTACTTCGACAGGCAGCTCTGACAGCAGGCGTGATAGCTTGAACGAGTGCCAGTGCCTTGGTTTTCGGCCTCTCTGCTCCTGTCCCCGTTCGCCGCCTCCAGTCGCGCTCCAGACCCCCTTGTTCTTTGCGTGGAACTGACGTTAATGCCCTCAAAGCTGGCGCAGCTGACAGAGAGCAAGCTCAGCTCGCAGTATATTCTGACACGCAATCTATTCTGACATGCAGTATATTCTGACATGCTGTAGTAGCTCTACGACGATATTTCTTTTCTTTGTTTCTCAATTTCCTCGGGAATGGCCACGACAACGACGACGATGACGACGACGATGGCGGCGGCGGCGGCGACGACGACGATGACGGCGACGGCGGCGGCGGCGACGACGACGACGATGACGGCGACGACGACTCAAACGGAGAAGCGTCCCACACACGCCGAAGGGGCGGATATGTTTTGGAGATTGTGATCGGCTCTTTTTTGACCTGTCTTGAGGCTTTCGGACGTTGTCGGATAAGGACAGGAGGGGGAGAGGAAGGAGGAGGACGAGGAGGTGAATGGGGGTGGGGACTGGGAAGGAGGAGGAGCAGGATGGAAATGGAGGAGGACCAGCGTAAACCCAGACGCATCGACCATGTTTCAATAACCTCTCCTTGCAAGTTCCCTTTTCGCAGGTCCCAAGATGAGAAAGATCTCTTCCTGTGGTCTGTGGTAGGGTCCCCCCCGGGTTCGACTGGGGGTTGGGGGCTCCGTAAAAATGGCTCAGGGCTCCGAACCCCCCGGGGGGCGGCCCCCCCCCCGAGAACCTGGGGGCACCCCCTCCCTTCGGGGGTGGGTGGGCCAAGAATGGTGGGGGGGCCTCCCCCCCCTTTCTTGTTCGCGGCGGCGGCGGCGGCGGCGGTGGCGCCACGACGGCGACGACGATGGCGACAGGGGCCAGGCACGCGCAAACGAGGACCACGAACCATGGCGTCGATGACGGGCGACGGCGACGGCGACGGCGACGGCGACGGCGACGGCGACGACGACGACGACGGCGACGACGACGGCGACGACGACGACAACGACGATAACGACGACGACGACGACGACGACGAGGAGACCGACCCGCCCGATCTGGACGCCCCATCATTGAGCGAATGGTTCCTTCAATGTCCGGCCTGCCCGAGCGACGTTTTTGTCGGCTGTGGTCGAGCCCTCCTCAATTTTCCATTTCACACAGTGAAGGTTGGGTATACTGTCCCGTGCGCCCAATTTGGATGGCCCATCACTGACTACAGGTTTCATTCAATGTTCCGCCCGCCCGTCCTGCGTTTTTGGCGGTCGTGAAAAATTCACCAGAACTTCTCTCCTAACACAGAGTGAAGGTTATTTTTCCCGCCCGCCCAATACGGATGCCCCATGCTGACTGGATGGTTCCTCCAATGTCTTCCCTGCCCGACCGGCGTTTTCGGCGGTTGTGATTGGTCCCCCCTGAACAATTTCGCATTTCACACTGTGAAGGTTGCATTGAATGTCCCGCCCATTCAATTTGGACGCCCCATCACTGACTACAGGTTTTATTTGATGTTCCGCCCGCCCCACCGTTTTGTTTTTGCGGTCGCGATCTATTTTCCACGCCTTGTCTCCCAACGCAGACGGAAGGTTGCATTTAATGTCCCGCCCGCCCGAACGGCGTCTTCGGCGGCTGTGATCGATCTCCCCTTCACTTTTTCACTTCACGCAGTGAAGGTTGTATGTAATGTCCCGCCCGTCCGATGTGGACGCCCCATCATTGAGCGAATGGTTTTTTTAATGTCCCGCCCGTCCGAACTGCGTCTTCGGCGGCTGTGATCGGTATCACCTTCACTTTGTCAGTTCACACAGTGAAGGTTGCATTTTCCGCCCGCCCAATTTGGACGCCCCATCACTGACTACATATTTCATTTCATGAGCCGCCCGCCCGTCCTGTTGTTGTGGCGGTCGCGATACATTTTCCCATAATTTGCTCCGAAGACAAAGTGAATGTTGTATTTAATGTCCCGCCCGCCCGATCTGGATGTCCCATCGCTGAAAGAATGGTTCCTCCAAGGTCCCACCCGCCCGACCAGCGTCTTCGGCGGTGGTGATCGATGTCATTTCAACTTTTTCATTTTATATGTTGAGAGTTGCATTTGATGTCCCGCCCGCCCGAGTTGGGCGGCCCATCGCTGCCTACAGGTTTTGTTGAATGTTCCGCCCGCCCGTCCTGCGCCCGTGGCGATCGTGATGTATTTCCCATGACCTTCTGGCAACACGCACTTGAGGTTGCATATAATGTCCCACCCACCCGACCAGTTCACTGTCTCGTCGTTGTTGTTGTTGTTGTCGCCGTCGTCGTTGTCGTCGTCCTTGCCGTCGTCGTTGTCGTCGTCGCCGTCGCCGTCTGTCGTTGTCGCCATCGCTGTCGCCGTCGCCGTCGTCGTCGCCGTCGCCATCGTCGCCGTCGTCGCCGTCGTCGTCGTCGTCGTCGTCGTCGTCGTCGTCGTTCCTGTAGGCGTCGCTCACGATGGGGGGGATTTTTAGGGTGCCGCCCCATCCCTTTGGTTTCTGGGAGGGGGGTGGTCGATTTTTTCAAGCCAAACGCCTGTGAAACGCGGTCTTTCTAGGATGAATGTAGTTAAATTCCAAGCAGTGGCCCGTTAGGAAACAACAGTTTGATAATTCTTTCGCGTGGCAGAACATACTTCCTCGGACTTCATCGCCGTGGATCAACGTGACTGTGCTTCCAGACAGTCCTAAATCGCGCCAGAACGCCATTCATGGGACTTCAACATCGCGAACCAACGGTTGCTTCTTGGCAATCCTAAATCGTACCAGATCATCAACCATCCCTGGGACCCCAGCCGTGCGAAGCTTCAAACCTGATGCAAGCTTTGAAGACGAATGTGCGCGGCGCTCAGGCGATCACCTCATTTTGACAAGGACCCGCCCTCCATCCCGAAAGCCGTTGCGAACTGGAAGGTGGCTGGTCGCGGCACGACGGCGCGAGGCACATCCGACCCCCCCCCGCCCTCGATCCGTGAATCTGCTGCAGCCTGTGCGCGGCGCTCAGGCGAGAGCCACATTTTGAAGCCGACTCGCCCGAACGAGCGTGCGCGGCGCTGGGGCGAGAGCACCATCTTGGCAGGGACCCGCCGCCCCTCCGCGAAGCTGTTGCACACTTCCCGGACGAGCGTGCGCGGCGCGCCGGCGTGAGCCGCATGTCGAAGAGGGCCCGCCCGCTGCCCGCGAAAGCGCTGCAAACTGCTGACGCAAATGCGCGCGGCGCTAAGGCGATAGTCATACACTGCAAGCTACCCGCCCTCCATTCGTGACTCTGTTGTAGTGGAGGAGGAGGAGCAGGAGGAGGAGGAGGAGGCGGAGGAGGAGGAGGAGGAGGAGGAGGAGGAGGGAGGTGGAGGCGGAGGAGGAGGAGGAGGAGCGGAGGAGGGAGGAGGAGGAGGAGGAGGAGGAGGAGGAGGGAAGGTGATGTTGTGGAGAGGGGCAGAACACCTAGGATGAAGAGGATAATGAGGGTGAGGAGGAGGAGGAGGAGGGGAGGATGAGGAGGAGGAGGAGGAAGGAGGATGAGGACGAGGGAAATCAGAAGGGAGGTGATGTTGTGGAGAGGGGCAGAACATTTAGGGGAAGGAGGATGAAGCGGATAATGAGGGTGAGGAGGAGGAGGAGGAGGAGGAGGAGGAGGAGGAGGAGGAGCATGAGGAGGAGGAAGGGGGAGGAGGGAGGAGGGCAATCAGTAGGGGAGGTGAAGTTGTAGAGGGGGGGCAGAACACGGAGGAGAAGGAGGATGAGGAAGAGAAATATGATGATGACGATGATTAATGATACTGATGCTGATGATGCTGATGATGATGCTGATGATGCTGATGATGATGGTGATGATGATGCTGATGATGATGATGATGATGATGGTGATGCTGATGCGGATGCTGATGCTGCTGTTGCGGCTGCTGCTGCTGCTGCTGCTGCTGATGATGATGATGATGATGATGATGATGATGATGATGATGATGATGATGATGTTGCTGATGATGCTGATGATGGTGGTAATGATTATGATGGTGGTGGTGATGATGATGATGATGATGATGATGATGATGATGAGGAGGAGGAGGAGGAGGAGGAGGAGGAGGAGGAGGAGTAAAGGGAGGTGGAACACGAGAAGGGGGAGGAAATTGCGCGGCCGATCGAGATGCTGCTTCTCCTTCGGCCTGGTTTGCCGAACGACCCGACGAGACCCGTCAGCTCTTCCCGTCTTGTCCCGCTGCCAAGCCTGTAGCTCCGCGTCGTTGTCTTCGTCTTCGTTATTGTTGCCTGAGCTGCAGCAGTCGTGGTGGTGGTGGTCGCCGTTGTCGTACATGCAAGCGCCGCGGGACAACAAAGCGACGCTCATCGAGTCGCGTTTTGGTCCCAGGGACCCTCGCGGATCGACCTGGCTCGACGATTCAGTCATAATCATGAGGTCGATCGTATTGGTAGTCTCTATTCGCGACGCAGTGCTTTTTCGTGACGTCAGATCTCGGGCGTGACATATGGCCTTTCACGCCACGTGGTGACGATGAGGATAGAGGCAGTGGCCGTCTGCGACGGCGATCCTGTGCACTGGTGGCAATCCTGACAGTTGCGTCCAAACTGCTGCTGATCTCCCCCTCTGCCCCTCCCTTCCCACTCCGACTCTCACCCCCCAGTCTCTTTCTCTCCCTCGCTCTCCTTCTCTTCTCTCTCTCTCTATCCAGCGTTCTCTCTCTCTCTCTCTCTTTCGTCATTCGCGCCTCTCGCTAACTCCCTCTCCATCTCACTCTCCCTCTTCATTTCCCCTCTCCTCCTCTGCTGCCGTCGCTGGCGGGGAGCCCCGTGGCTGCGACCGAAGGGACCTGCCGCCCCCCGCGCCCAGGCCAGCGACGGTGCGGCCGACGCGGACGGCACCATGTACGACCTGGAATGGGACGACGAGGAGAGCGACGGTGCCCCGTGCCGCTGCAGAGCGCGCCGAAGCTGGCAATTCAATCGCGCAGAGGTCGAGGCAGAGGAGCGCGCGAAGAAGCAGGCGGCAGAGGCAGTGCACTTTCGGGGGGGTCCGCGCCGATTTCTTGGGCTGGCGCCGGGCCCGCATCCTGCCCCTGGCTCGCTCCGCGCGCCAGGGAGGGGGGGGGGGGGTCCAGCGCGGATCCGAGAAGTCCGCGCGGCGCCCCGAAAGCTTCGGATTGCACCGCCGTCTGTTCCTCCAATGGTCAGGAGGGGACAAAAACACACAGACACACTGAATCGTCGATTCCCCAGGAAATATGGGAAACTATGGGAAGTGGGGGGACGACAGAGGCCCAGAAACTGTGGGAGCATAGGGGGAATCCTGTCATTTGTGCCCATTTCTTTGTGTGCCCCAGGGCCCCCTTTCAAGTGGGTGGAGAGACCTGGCTGGCCCAGGCCTGGCGCCAGCGCGTGCGGCAGGGCCGCGGGACCTCCCGCGTGGCGGCGGCGCGCCCCGCAGGCGGCCAGGGCGGACCGCCTCTGGGGGGGTCCGTGCACGTGGGCCACGGGGCCTGCAGACGGCAGCGCACGGCGCGAGACCGCTCGAGGTCGAGGGCCTCCTCCGCCTCCTCCGCCTCCTCCTTCTCCTCCTCCGCCTCCTCCTCCTCCTCCGCCTCCTCCTCCTCCTCCTCCTCCTCCTCCTGGGAGAGCTGGGGTCGGGAGAGCCTCTGGGTACTTGAGGAGGGGCGCCGCTCGAGGTCGAGGCGTCCCCGCGGCATCAGGAGCCCTCGTCCGCGTCGCCGCAACAGGCGCCCGCCACTTTACCCTGCTCTGTGAGCAGCCTCTCGCGTCCAGTCTTGCAGCACGCTGGCGCGGCACTGCCGGCACTCCTCTCTGGACTTGTCTCCAACACTCGGGCGCCACGGCGCCGCCGCTCCACTCCTGGAGGGACCGCGCCCCGGCGCTTATGCGAGCGTCCGTCCGTCCGTCCGTCCGTCGGGTGCGGCCAAGAGGGGGGTGATGACTGGGGTGGGTGGGTATCACGGCGGGGGCCATGATGTCTCCCCAGATTTCGTGGCGACTCTTCTTAGCTGAACGAGCGTGTTCTACCGCTGCTGGCGGAAAAGCGGGGGGGGGGTCACTGGAAGTTCCCAACCCGTCCCCCCCACCTCCAAAACCGGGGAGGGGTCACTGCCTGTTCGAACCCCCCCGGGACCCCCCCCTCCCTTCTCGCCGCTGGCAAACGTTGCCCGCTCCTCGGGACAGTGGGACCAATGGTGGGGACACTGGGACAGTGGTGGGGACGGTAGTGGTGGGGATAGTGGTGTGGGGACAGTAGGACAGTGGTGGGGACACTGGGGACACTGGGGACAGTGGTTGGGACGGTGGTGGTGGGGACAGTGGGGACAGTGGGACAGTGGTGGGGACAGTGGGGACAGTGGGACAGTGGTGGGGACGGTAGTGGTGGGGACAGTGGTGGGGGCGGTGGTGAGGACGGTGGTATGACAATGAGACAGTGGTACAGTGGGGAGAATGGTGGGGACAGTGGGGACACTGGGGACAGTGGCGGGGACAGTGCGGACAGTGGGACAGCACAGAGGGACAGCGGTGGGGACAGTGGGGACAGTGGGACTGTGGTGGGGACAGTGGGACAGTGGTGGGGACAGCAGGGACAATGGGGAGAGTCGGACCGTGGTGGGGACAGTGGTGGGGACAGTGGGGACAGTGAGACACTGGTGGGGGCACTGGTGGGGACAGTGGGGACAGCGGTGGGGGCAGTGGGGACAGTGGGACAGTGGCGGGGATGGTAGTGGTGGGGACAGTGGGACAGTGGTGCGGACGGTGGTGGTGGGGACAGTAGTGTGGGGACAGTCGGACAGTGGTGGGGACAGTGGGGACAGTGGGACAGTGGTGGGGGCGGGCGGTGGTGGTAGGGACATGGTGAGGGCGGTGGTGAGGACGGTGGTGGGACAATGGGAGTGGGTACAGTGGGGACAGTGGGGACAGTTGGGATGGTGGTGGGAACAGTGCGACAGCTCAGTGGGACAGCAGCGGGGACAGTGGGGACAGTGGGACAGTGGTGGGGACTGGGGACAGTGGGACAGTGGTGGGGACGGTAGTGGTGGGGACAGTGGTGAGGGCGGTGGTGAGGACGGTGGTAGGACAATGAAACAGTGGTACAGTGGGGAGAGTGGTGGGGACAGTGTGGGACACTGGGGACAGTGGGGACAGTGGGACAGCACAGAGGGACAGCGGTGGGGACAGTGGGGACAGTGGGGACAGTGGGACAGTGGGGGGGGCAGCAGGGGCAATGGGGAGAGTCGGACCGTGGTGGGGACAGTGGTGGGGACAGTGGGGACAGTGAGACACTGGTGGGGGCACTGGTGGGGACAGTGGGGACAGCGGTGGGGGCAGTGGGGACAGTGGGAGAGTGGCGGGGACAGTGGGACAGTGGTGGGGACGGTGGTTGTGGGGACACTCGTGTGGGGACAGTGGGACAGTGGTGGGGACTGGGGACAGTGGTGGGGACGGTGGTGGTAGGGACAGTGGTGAGGGCGGTGGTGAGGACGGTGGTGGGACAATGGGACAGTGGTGCAGTGGGGACTGGTGGGGACAGTGGGGATGGTGGTGGGAACAGTGCGACAGCTCAGTGGGACAGCGGCGGGGACAGTGGGGACAGTGGGACAATGGTGGGGACAGTGGGACAGTGGTGGGGACAGTGGGGACAGTGGGGAGAGTGGGACCGTGGTCGGAACAGTGGTGGGGACAGTTGGGACATTGCGACAGTGGTTGGGGCACTGGTGTGGACAGTGGGGACAGTGGGGACAGCGGTGGGGACAGTGGGGACAGTGAGACAGTGGTGGTGGGGACGGTGGTGCTGGGGACAGTGGGTGAGGGCGGTGGTGAGGACGGCGGTGGTGGGTACCCAGGAGTCGTTTGCTGGCGGTGAGTGGGGGGGGAGGTTCGAACCGGTAGTGACCCCCCCCAGTGTTCTGGAGGGGGGGGTCGAACCGGTAGTGACCCCCCCTCCGGTTGTCTGGAGGGGGGGGAGGGGTTATTGGGGAAGGGGGTTTTGCCGGTGGAAGGGAGGGGGCGGGGGCTTTCGAGCAGGGGGAGGGGGGATTTTCGGAGGGGGTGGACCCCCGGGTTCCGGAGGAAGAGGGGGGAAGTTTCCACAGTAAAGCGGCGGTAGATCACGCTCTCTCTCTTTCTCTCTTTCTCTCTCTCTCTCTCTCTTATTTCACTACGTCCTTGGCCCCCCTCGTGGGTCGCGCACATGCCGCCGGCCACATTGATTTCGGATGGTGTCCTGAGTGAATTCGTGAGCGAGCAACTGGCCCTTGGCCCAATATTTTCCTGCACGTCCCGAGGTTTCAAATTCCACCGGGGCAACAGGTGTAAGATTTCGGATAGGGGGGGGGGGCCTTCCGGCCTCAACAACCTGCGGTCGGTCCGATGGCAGTTCCCCAGGCGCGAGGCGCGAGCCTGCCCGCCGGTACAGGCTCAAGGCGGCTTTGGTCCCCCGTCATGAGTTTCGACTGTGTACTGGTGCTGTTTTGGTGTGGTCCGAAATGCATCGTATGAATGAATAGGCCCCCCCCCCCGGCCTGGGCCAGCCCACCCCGCAACCATCGGGGGAAGCCCGCTGACTCCCCCCCCCCCGGGTGTCGCTCCCCAGAGGCGGCCTGGAGAGGCCAAGAGGGTGCCAACGCGAGTCAAGAGGGTTCCAAGGGGCTCCCAAGACGGTGCAAGAAGTTCCCGAGCCGCCCAATACGGCCCAGAAGGACTCCCAGAGCACTCCCAAGAGGGACCCAAGAGGCCCAAATAATTACTTGTACGACTTTTCAGCTTTCGCGGCTTTCAAGACGGTCCAAGAGGCTCCCAAGACTTCCCCAAGACAGCCCAAGATGTTCCCAAGAGGCCCCCGAGCCAGCCCAAGATGGCGCCAAGACGGCCCAAGGGCCGCCCAAGATGGCCAAGTTGGCCCCAAGACGGCGCCCAAGACGGCCCAAGAAGGCCCCGAGTCGCCCAAGACGTCCCAAGATGGCCCCAAGACGGTCCAAGAAGGCTCCGAGGCGTCCCAAGAAGCCTCCAAGAGCACTCCCATCAGGGCCCCAAGACGCCACAATCGTGGAATTCCCACGGGGAAATGCATATTTTTGTCATGTGCGACTTTTCGGCCTTCTTGGCTTTGAAGACGGCCCAAGAGGCTCCCAAGACTTGCCCAAGAGAGCCAAAGTCATTCCCAAGAGGCCCTCAAGACAGCCCAAGAGAGGGCCAAGACGACCCAAGGGCTGCCCAAGGCTGCCCAAGTTAGAAACGGGCCCCAAGACGGCCCAAGAAGGCCACGAGTCGCTCAAGACTGCCCAAGATGGCCCCAAGAAGGTCCAAGAAGGCTCCGAGACGTCCCAAGAGGCCTCCAAGAGCCCTCCCAAGAAGATCCCTAGAGACCACATTCGTTACATTCCTGTAGGCGAAACGTACATTTGAAACATAACCGATTTTGGGGCCTTCACGGCTTTGAAGACGGCCCAAGAGGCTCCCAAGACTTCCCGAAGGCAGTCCAAGACGTCCCCAAGAGGCCCCCGAGCCAGCCCAAGAGGGCGCCAAGACGGCCCAAGGGCCGACGAAGACGGCTCCAGGAGGGGTCCAAGAGGGGAACTCCGACTCGAAAGTAGCAGCCGTCCGCACAAAGAACCTCCCAGGAGGCCCCCAAAGTCTCCAAGAGACCCCCAAGAGGCCCAAACGAGGCCCCAAGATGGCTCAAAACGGATAGGACGGCCTCCAAGAGGTCTCCCAAAGGGGCCCCAGAGGGATTGGTCGTAAAATGCAGGTTTTCAGAGTTCGACCGTGAAGCCTAGCTAGAACCGAAGTGCGCGCGAAGCGTGCGCGTGGTTCTAGTAAACATATGTGCGACGCTAGTGATTCAAACAGTGGAGGGGACTAGAGAGACAGGGAATCCGTGGATGACGGCATAATAGGAGGGGCGACGACAATCATCGGTGCGCGCGGAAAAATATAGATGGACAGCGCTACGAAAATACGAAAATACGCACACGGAGAATATTTTTGGGCACGCTGCGAGGAGATTGTGTGAATACCACTGGCGTGGTGTGCAGCAGAAGGGAGACCGGATTTCAGAGACAAGAGTTAGGACACAATCAGGGGCACCGTTAGAGGTGGATACGCTGAGGGGGGCATGCATTTTGAAGCCGGTTGGGGGTCTGAGGTGGCCCAGCATTGATTCTGGCCAGCAGGATTGGGGGGCAGGTTCGAGGTTCTGGGGTCGGGATTATTTTTCCTGGGGGCCTTTTTCGGTCTCAGGGGGCTGTTTTCGGGCTCCAGGACCGTCAAAAACGGATCCAGGGTGGAAAAACTGAACCAGGTGGACCTGAGTGGTCTGAGGACTTTTGATATTGCAGCCGCAGAGCATCAAAAAATACAGATAAACCGATCATCCGCTAACCACGCGCCCCCTTCCGCGTACCAGGCGACGCCGACCCTGGCGGCCCCGGCGGGCCGCCGACGACGACAGGCGGGCTGCCGTCGTCGTCGTCGTCGTCGTCGTCGTCGTGGAGGTGTGTGTGTGTGTGTGTGTGTGCGGGGATGAGGTCGTGGAGGGGTGATGGGGAGGGAGGAGGACGGGGGAGGAGCGACAAGAGGAGTAGGGAAAACTTGAGCATGACCGAGGAAGGTTATGCTGCTGCTGATGCTGATGCTGATGCTGCTGGGGATCGATGATGATGATGATGATGATGATGATGATGATGATGATGATGATGATGATGATGATGATGATGATGATGATGATGATGTTGATGATGAGATGATGATGATGATGATGATGATGATGATGATGATGATGATGATGATGATGATGATGATGATGATGATGATGATGAGGATGATGATGATGAGGATGAGGAGGTGGATGACGATTATGATGATGACGATGATGATGATGCTGATGCTGATGCTGATGCTGCTGATGATGATGATGGTGGTGGTTGTGGCGGTGGTGGCAATGGTGGTGGTGATACTACTGACTCTGATGAGATTACTGATGGGGATGATGCTGACGATGACGAGGATGATGACGATGATGATGACGATGACCATTATGATGATGATGACGAGGAGGAGGAGGAGGAGGAGGAGAAGGAGGATGATGACGATGATGATGATGACGATGATGATGTTGATGTTGAGGATGCTGATGACGATGCGCTTGAGGCTGAAGCTGACAATGATGATGATGATGATGATGCTGATGATGATGATGATGATGATGATGATGCTGATGATTGTGATGATGCTGATGTCGATGATGCTGCTGATGATGCTGCTGATGACGATGAGGACGACGATTCTGATGATGATACTGATGGTGATTATGCTGATGATGAGGATGATGCCGATGATGATAATCATGCTGATGATGCTGATGCTGATGCTGCTGATGATTATGATGCTGCTGATGATGATCATGCTGATGACGATGATGATGATGATGATGATGATGATGATGATGATGATGATGATGATTCTGATGATGATGACGATGATGATGATGATGATGATGATGATGGTGATGATGCTGATGCTGGTTCTCCTTCTTCTTCTCCTTGTTATGTTTGTCGTTATTTAATTAGTACTACTATTATTCATTCTCATCCTTAGAACCATTACCATTCCTATATCGATTATTTGTATGATCATTCCTATTTTGATGATGGCAACGGCGACGAGGTGGATGGGGGAGGAGGAGGAGGAGGAGAGTAGGACGATGCGGTTGTTGTTGATCATGACGATTCTGAGGATGCTGATGACGACGATGATGATGATGATATTGATGATGGTGATGCTGATGACGATGATGGAGTTGCTGATGATGATGATGGTGGTGATGATGCTTGTGATGATGATGCTGATGCTGATGATGCTGTCAATGATGATGCTGCTGATGATGATTATCATGGTGACGAAACTGTTGTTGATGATGCTGATGATGAAGACGAGGCTGCTGCTGCTGATGCTGGATGTTGGTGATGGCGACTATGATTGCCATGCTGTTGCATATGGTAATGAGCATGGTGAAACCGACTATGATGACCATGGTGATGCTGACGATGCATATGCTGCTGCTGATGGCAATGCCAATGACCATGATGATGGCGGCGGTGGTTGCGATGGTGGTGACGACGGTGGTGACGACGACGGAGATGATGTTGATGCTGGTAGCAGTGAGGATAATGCTGCTACTGTTGCTGCTGATGCTGCTGCTGCTGCTGAGGATTTGTGGTGGTGATGATGATGATGACGACGATGCTGTCGAGGACGATGGTGAGGTTGATGCTGCTGCTGATGATGATTATGATGATGACGATGATGATCATGATGATGCTGATGATGATGATGATGAAGATGCTGAAACTGATTATAATCATGATGATGGTGCTGATGATGGTGACGATGATGATAATGATGCTGCTGATGCTGCTGATGAGGCTGCTGATGATGAGGATGATGATGTTGGTGTTGCTGATGATGATGACGAGGATGATACTGATTATTATGATGCTGATGATTATGATGAGGATGATTATGATGATGATGATGATGATGATGATGATGATGATGATGATGATGATGATGATGATGATGATGATGATGATTACGATGATGAAAATGATGATGGTGATGATGATGGTAATGCTGAGTACGATGCTGATGACGAGGATGATGATGATTATGATGCTGATGATGATGTTGATGATGATGCTGATGATGCTGATGCTCCTTCTCCTCCGCTTCTCTCTCCTCCTTCTCCACCGCCTCCTGCCCCTTCTCCTCCGCTTCTCTCTCCTCCGCCTCCCCTCTCCCTCCTCCGCCACCCTCCTCCTTCACCTCCTCCGTCTCCCTCCTCCTCCTCCTCGTCGTCCTTCTCCTCCTCTGCCTGACCACCTATCTACTCAGTTGGCCCTTTCGTGCCCCTCTCAGTTACCGCCACTCCGATGGATGGACCTCGAGCCCCCCTCCTGGTACAAGCAGCTAGCGAAGCGCCCGAAGGCTGGGGACGCAGAGGCGGCCGACCAATCTGACGACGGAACCGCCGAGAAGCAGGGCAAGGAGGCCAAGACCGCCTGGCAGCAGCAGCAGCAGCAGCAGCAGGACCCAAAGGTATGAGCAACCTCAGCAGGAAAGTCATACAACGACGCTTGCTTTCAGCCGCAAGAATATACCGACACCCTCCACCGGACTGTTCCTGGGCTTCAGGGGAGGGTGGTGGTGGTGTATAAATCACTACTGAGGGCCATACACCGTCCCCTCATTGAAGGTACACGCAAAGTTCGTAGGAGGGTGTCAATGTGTGTATATATATATATTGTATAGATTTGTATGGCGCATCTCTCACCCTCGACAAGAGAGCAAACGACGGTGACGATGAGGCAAGTGAGCTGCTCAACGAGCGAGGTCCACCCCGCCCCACGGTGCTGGCGGCTGCGATCGTGCACTGAGCATCTCGCACCGCGGCAGCGGGTCCCACGAGAGGATCGGGAGAGGAAGCCGATCGCGGAATGACAGTACTGCTGCGAGGAGGAGCTCAATCATATGAAGGGGCATGTCCTGGGCCGCGCCTGCGACGCCTGCCGCCTCGGGAGCCAGCAGAAGACCGCGCGCATCACACCCCCGAAGGCGACTGTGCCGTTCCACTGCTGCCGCCACGTCGAGCAGGGCTCTCTCATGGCGAGCCCAGTGGACAGGTTACCCTCTCTCTGGAGGGAGGCCGCCTTCTGACGGGAGCGGTCCCGAGCTGCCCATGGGAGAGGAACCTTCCTCGTCTGATCGGCAGCAGGCTGTGTTTCGTACGCCGAGAAGTTCGGAGAGGTTCAGGGAACGCGTCAGCCGTGCTTTGGTAGGGCTGACATGTTAAGCAGCGTGCGCAAGAAGGTCAATGTGTGCACACGCCCTGATCGCCCTGGCACCCCTGTAGTAGTCTTGCTGCCTTCCTCGAGAAGCTCCAGCAGTACCAGGGGTGGGCGGGGGGTCGTGGGAGGGGGTGGGGGGGGGGGCGTGGTCGGGGGAGAGGAGGGAACGACGAGCCCTGCGCCCAAGAGCCAGTCTCCCAAAGGAGCGGGCTGCGTGCCCGCCAATGGGGTTACTGGCCCAGTGGCCAGTGCAGCCATGCGCAGAGCGCGGCGGCCTTCCATATCTCGCAATCGTGGCTGTCGCGAAGGCCTCATTTCAGAGATGTTTTCAGCAGGTGGTTCTGTAGCAGCGGTCGGCAGTTGCACAGTGTAGCAGTGTTCTGAAACTCAGGTCTCTAGGAGCTCCATGGCGTTCCCTCCTCCTCCTCCTCCTCCTCGATCTGCGCCTCCTTCCTCTTTTGCTCCTCCTCCTCCTCCTCCTTTTCCTTCCTCCCCTCCCCCCCCTCGCTGGCCAGCGCCCTCGCGCGCGCGGCCTCTGTCGCGGGGGGACACCGAGCGACGACGCCGCGTCAGGCCTGGACGAGGCCCCGCTGGCGGTGCCGGCGGTGGAGGAGCGGTGCCTCCTCCGGCTTCGGGCGCCCTCTGCTGCCGACGGCCCGAAGGTCCCCGGAGGGCCCGCGACAGTAAGCGAACGTCTGCGGGAGTTTGTCGAAGGGCCTGCGAAGGTTCCCAAAGAGGGTTCCCGAAGGGCCTCTGACAGTCAGGCCAGAGGTTTCCGGCACCCGGGGTGGCTTCCATCATCGGTGCTTCGTCGAGAGCGCTCAGGAGTGCCAGAAGGATTTCCAAGTGGTTCCCGAAAGTGTTCGAGGTCCCCTGGGCCCAGGGCGGTTTCCCACCACCTACCAAACCGCCCCAACCCGACCCGAAGGCCCAAATGTGCCCTCCATTTCCAGCGGGGGGGGGGTCGGGGAACGCTGAGAAAACACATCTGAAGCCCGTACCGGGTACCCCTGGAGGTCTGGAGGTCCTGGCGTCGCAGGGCCTCAGGAGGAGGAGGAGGAGGAGGATGAGGAGGAGGAGGAGGAGGAGGCGGAGGAGGCGGAGGAGGAGGAGGAGGAGGCGGAGGAGGCGGAGGAGGAGGAGGAGGAGGAGGAGGAGGGCGGAGAGGAGGCGGAGGAGGAGGAGGCGGAGGAGGAGGAGGAGGAGGAGGAGGAGGAGGAGGCGAGGAGGAGGGAGGCGGAGGATGGCGGAGGAGGAGCTCGCGGAGGAGGAGGAGGAGGAGGAGGAGGAGGAGGAGAGGAGCGAGGAGGAGGCGGAGGCGGAGGAGGAGGAGGAGGAGGAAGGAGGAGGGGAGGAGTAGGAGGAGTAGGAGGAGGAGGAGAGGAGGAGGAGGAGGAGTAGTCTTGGGCTTTGGCCTTGGGGTGGTTCTGTGCAGGTGGTCGCTTTCCATCGGCTGCGCCCTCGCCGCCGGCGATCCCCAGGGGGGCGGGGCCAAGGGGGCGTCCAGCGGCGGCCGCCAGAGGACCGATTCTTTTTTTTTAGGCCCAGAGGAGCTGTCCTCCTCGTTACCTCCTCCTCACCCCTCACTCCTCCTCCTCCTCCTCCTCCGTCCTCCTCATCGTCCTCCCCCTTCCCCCTCCCCCTTCCCCGCCCCCTTCCCCATTCCCCTCCTACTCTCTCCTCCTCCTCCTAATCCTCCTCCCTGCCTCCTTCCGCCTCCTCCTCCTCCTCGTCCTCCTCGTCCTTACTCCTCGTCCTCCTCCTCGTCCTCCGCGTCCTCCTCCTCTCCTCATCGTTTCCTCCTCCTCGTCTCCCCCTTCCCCCGTCCCCTTCCCCATTCCCCCTCCTCCTCCTCCTCCTCCCTCCTCCTCCCCTCCTCCTCCTCCTCCTCCTCCTCCTCCTGGCCGGCCCTCCCTCGGCTGCGCACGAGAGCGGCCTGTCGCCCGAGCGGCCTTTCCTGCGCGGGGCCCACGGCACGTCGGCCGCGCGCAGAGGGGGGCACGGGGGGAGGGGGGCAGGCTGCATATCAAAGCGTGAACGACCTGCCCCGCTTTCGCTTCCAGGCAAAACCAAGTCATGCCACGCGCCTCCCCGTCGAGCGGCCTGACCAGTGCGGGCCGTAGTTTGGCATCGCTTGGTAGCTCTTGGAAGCGAGGGTGGTCAAAAGCGAGGTAGGTTCGTTTGCCCCCTATCATAGAAGCCCCCCTGCTTCTTAGAAGGCGCGGGCCCTGTCTGTAGGCGTGAGGCCGGCGCCTCCTGAGAGTCGGCCTCCTTCTAGGAGGCCTTCCCCCCTCCCCTTCCCCCCTCTGCGCGCCGCCAAGCACGGCTAAAACGACGCGAAGGTCGGGACAAAATCGGATCGGGACAACTCGAAAGCTCTGAGAATCGGCGGGTTTGGAGGATGTCTTGGGCGCCGCGGCCGCTCCAGAGCGTTCCGGAACGCTCTGGAGCGATTTATCCCGATCCTAGCCCTGTTTTAGGGGTAGGCTCAGGGGGGAATGCAGCGAGCCCCAACCGCCCACCCATCGCCGATGGGCGCTGGGGGCCCGAGGGCCCACCCCGCCCAGGCACGGGCGGATTCGCCATGGGGGCCCCGTCGCGGACCTCTCGGCGGTGCCTCGCCGGCTCCAGGGCGAGGTGCCCCCTCCGGAGGCAGTCCCCCCCCTCCCCCTTCGTTGCCCCTCGAGGGGCCTCCCTCGCACAGAAGCAAGGCAGGCTTCGCTCTCCCGTCTGCGTGCCTGGGTTCAGCAGGAGGGGGACAAAAACACACAGACACAGTTCATCGTCGATTCCCAGGAACATGTGGGAAAATGTGGGAGGTGGGGGAAGCCAGAAACCGAGAAAACCTGGGGAAATATGGGGACTCCTGAAATTTGTGTGTATCTATTTGTGTGTCCTGGCGCCCCTTCCGTTTGGTCCCCCATGGGCGCCCCCGGCGGCCGCGCACCGAGGGCCGCGCTCACGTGGCTCGCACGGCGACGACGGCGGCGATGCCGGCGACGACGGCGGCTTCGGCTGCCCCGGGCCGCCCTCGGCGGCCCTCGGCGGCCCTCGGCTCGGGCCGGACGAAAGGGGGGGGGATTGGGAAAGGGGGGGTCGGGGGTTGATGGACCTCCTAATTATCCTGACACGTCGATCAGTGAACTGCCCGTTCTCGGTTCGCGAGAGGGCGCCGCGGCCGTTATTTTTGCGGGTCCAGGTCCGTCGGTTTCGGTCCCAGGCCGTTTTCACTGAAGGGAGGTTTACTAAAGGGAGGTTTGTCCACCGCCGAGGAGGTTACGAAATTTGCTGCATGCAGCTGGTTTCGGCCCCACCGAGGGGCCCATTCCTCGATACACAGCCGCCTCCGGCGCCGGGAGGCGCCGGGAAAATCAGCTACGTGAGCTGATTCTCCCCCCCCCCCCCTTTGCTATCCCCCCCTTTCGCCCGACCCGATCGGCGGCCCAGGCGGCGGCCCAGGTTGCGGCTTGACCGTGGCGGCGGCGACAGCGACGACCACAGCGATGTCTGAAATTTACATTGCATACTTTGAACACCAGCCGAGAGCCTCGCTGGGACAGCAGAGCAGTAATCTGACAGTCGAGGAGGTCAACGCATTGCCATGGGGGAAGCGCCGCCCGAGGAGCTCGTCACCTCGCGGTAAGACGCTTGCCTAAGCAATCGCGCCGGGAAGATGGATTAGTCGTCTGCCATCAAGCTGCCCCGCCCGAACTGCCAGCGCGCCCATAAGTGCGGCAGAGATGCAGACCCCATCGGGACTTCCAAATTGGAGGGGCCTTACGGTCGGTTCCGCCGACCCTGAAGGGGCATCATGAGGCCTTGGGAAGGCCGCGAGGTAGCCGAGGAGCGTGCGAATGGAGGCCGACGATGGTCCCAGAACGGTCTGAAGAGCACTTCGAGACTAGTGCAGAGACAGAATAACGTGACACCTCTATCTAGAGGCATCCGGCCCATCCCGCCACCTTGCCTTGGTGGTAGACCCGGGGGCCTTTGGCGTGCATACGAGGGTCTCTTGGGATGCCTTTCGGAAGCCTCGAGGACTTGGAGGGTCTCCTGGGGGCCTCTTGGGGGCCTCTCGTGGCCTCTTCGGGTCTCTGCGTGGTGGTCTTGGGGTAATCTTGTGGCGGAGGGTTCGACATGTCAGTTCGTGTTCCTTCTCTGGGGGCCCTTTTGCGCTCTTGGGGGCCTCTTGGGTGCTCTTGGGCCATTTTGGGGTCGCTTCTGAGGCCTCTTGAGCCGTTTTGGCGCGATCTTGGGGCCTCTTGGGCGTTTTTGGGGTGTTGGCAAGCTGAACCTGCGAGATCGCCGAGATCATCCAGTGCGTTCGGAAAATCACTTGGGTCCTCTTGGGTCCCTCTTGGGCAGAGACTTCCTGGCCTCGTCAGTAAGCTCGCTGGGCAGAAAGGCCCAAACTATGCAAATCTTATTCGAAATGTACGAATTCAGATTACAAAACAGCGAACCCAAAACATAGCCCCTCACGAAATGCCCGTGGGCAGAGGTGCCACGAGGCGGCAGCTGCGCCGATGGGGCCAGCCGCAGCTGCGGCGACCCTATCGGCGCAGCTGCCGCCTCCCCCCGCGACCGCAACCAAACCCCGCCCCCCCCGCAACCACAACCAAACTCGCGGTATCCATGTGATCACCATCGCCACCATCTATATCCTCCCTCTCCTCCTCCTCTTTCTTTGCGTTGTCCTCCACCATGGCTGCGAGTCCTCCACATGCGTGTGCTAATGTGTATATTATCCCTTCCTGTTCGCTCCGAACCCGTATGGCATTTCGTTGTATACTTTTTATGCATTCACGATGGCCCCGCCATCATCCTCTCACAAGTATCGTCGCGCTCCGTAGGGTGCCTGGCGCGTTTTTCGCTGGTGCTGGTGACGTCAGTCTCGAGCGGGAGCCGAATCCCAGATCAAATTGTGAGGTTGTCTCCAGCGGGTGCGTCATAACAGAGTGAATTGCGAAGGAGTATCGGGCGCACCCCCCATCTCATCTGCGTGGGCCCATTCGAGGTTAAGAACTCATGGCGGCCACCAGAAGCGCCATAGGATTGAACGTGCGGGGCACTTTACGAATGTGTCTCTGGGGCTTGTTCGGAGAGCCTTGGCGGGGGGAGCTTCCGTAACCGTTTTGGCTCAAACAAGCCTTTCATTTTTGTTTGTTTCACAGCCTTCACTCATGTGTGAGTGCGGTTCGGGCCCTTGATGTGTGGCACGGGCGGTGACTGGCTGGAGCTGCGTCGCCAACTGTTGGATTCAGATCTCGGCGGCGAGTCGAGCAGCAGCGGCCCGTCAGAAGTCTTGTCAGGTTGGTCACTGTTCGGATCTCCGACCGACGATGACGTGGACGGCCCGCCCGAGGGCGCCGACGCCGCCGCCATAGCTGCTGATGACATGATCGTCGAAGCCCCGCCCGTGGATGCCATAGTCGAGGTCCCACCCGCTCAAAGCGGGCGCGGCCGTCCACGTCGGAGAACCGTGAACGCTGTGCTCGCAGATGTGATGACACACCACGGCGGCATCTTGGCGCCGCCAGGGTCTGGGGCGCAGCAGCTCGAGAGCCAGGTCGACCCCGTCGACGGCGGACCCGAGGACAGCATCGGCGGCGCAGCTCCAGCCAATATTAACCCTTTCGTGGTTTCAGATGCAGAGTCGTTCAGACGCCTGGTGTTAGAGGTGGGCGATGCAATCGCCAACAACATAAGTTTAGACGGGTTGTTGGACCAGACGCACATGGAGATCGGTGAGTATGTATTGAGAGAAAAAACAACTATGATGTCAGCCTCTGCATCTGCACACATGTTTGGCATATCATTGAACGCGTTTCAAAGTGTAGAAGAGAGAACGGCTGCCGCTGCTGTGTTGTACGATCGCCACTCCGTCGTGAGATTGATGGAGCATGTGTACGATACTTGTATTGCTGGGGGCGCCGTAGGCCTGGTCTTCACAGAGGCCGTTCGCTCAGATGAGACCCAGTTGCCTGCGAGGGGCGCCACGGGGTCGAACGACGAAGGCAATATATACAACGACTTGCCCGACGATGCTGACGAGAGGGCGAAACTGGTCAACACCGAATGGAACTATGGCATGTTGTTTGTGAAGCGGGGCAGCGGCGGCCAACCTTCCTCATACGTCAGCTTCTCATTCAGTCTCTGCACCCCTGTTCAAGTGGTTTCGAATACAACTGGAGAATGTTATTACGCCGTGCTGCACCAGACCCGCCTGGCCGACGCAGACCGCATCGCTCAGAAGTTCGCCCGCCACCAGAGGAATACGACCACAGACGGAGACAGGGCGTTCATCAGAGCTGAGCGTCACCGCTCATGTGTCTACCCCGACATGCACTTGCTACATAAGCTGTGTTGCGTCCATAGAGCGTCAAATTGCAAGAAGGAGCCATTCAAGAAAAAAGTGCCCAGAGAAATTGAGTTCTACACCAATCTCGCCCTTGTGATGCGCAGGGCCTACAACAGCAACACTTTTCGGAGAGAGGTTAAGAAACTTATACTTGCGCCTGGTCGGTTCACTTACCTGGCGGAGGGGGCCTGCTTGCCAGTGCATGTGAAACGTCTCGAGCACCTCCTCGACCTTGCGGTGCCGCCCCGCACCCGCAAGAACGTGTGGAGGCGGAGCGTCATATGGGCTACGATCAACGGCGGCATCGACGGCTCCAGGCTCATTCACGTTGCGAACTCCCCCAACGGATGCAGATCTGAAGAACGAGTTCGGCAATTGTTGTCCCGCGATTTCCTCACAGCCATATGTCCGCGGGCACCCCGTTCGTTTCCTTGTCGCCAGTGGAATGGGTGCGAAGAGATAGTGGAGTATTTCATTCTTTTGCAGGGCTTGGGAATATTTGCCGACGCATGGAGCAAGTGGATTGCCGTGTATTATCCCAGCGAGAAGAAGGGCGCACATCCGAGAGTTGACCTAGACGGCAAGGGCGCGCTCCAAGCGGTCCTGGACTCGAACCCAGCAGGCATGAGCGTGCCGCATCTCACCGTCGCAGCGCAGGAAGAGTTGAAAAAGCTCGAACAGAAGAGCCATAGGGGTACCGTCACGAAGCACTTAGCTACTATTGGCCCAGATGAAGTCCTATCCACTGCCGTCGTCGTGCTGAGAACAACGAACTTGCACCGCGATTTCATCGGTGGGCTGATCTACTCTTGTGGTGACCATAAGAAGTTGAAACAGAAAGCGTCAGCATCCCAGGCGTTGAAGGGCAACCATGGCCGCACCTTCATGTATCAAGTTCTGGAGGCTTACGATGTGGAGTTGGAGACTCGTCTGGTTGACAACGCTTTCTTTCTGATGTCAGACTCCGCTCATTGGGAGAGCATCCCGCTGCGATGCAGGACTCTGAGGTTGCAGTGCACTGCGTTCCGCTTGCTATCTCAGGCCGTCTGCACGACATCACTTATCAAGTTGGAGAAAACATGGTATCCAAATAAAACGTTTGCTGGTATCCGCAGCGACGATGCCATGCAGGCGGCTCTCGACGAGAAGGATTGCTTGCTCGACCCCTGGTCGCTGCAGTTCTGCAGGCACCACAGGCACGGGGTCATCGCAGACGCGCGGCATGACTTGATGCACGTGGCTAGCTTGCTCCATGAGGACACAGTGAAGCAGGAGTGGAGCCAAGGCGTCTTGCGACGCATCATCGCCTCACGATCGGTCAACACGTGGGTTGCCAGCCTTTCCCGCATCAACGTCGAATGGATCGGCCAAGGGTTCCGCAGGCTGGCGAGAGCCTTTCGGCAGCTTCGGACACCCAGCTCAAGCAGCCCTGCGGCCGACCAGCCATGCCAGCAACAAGCCCGCGCTGCTGGCGCCCCGAGCGCCCCGCGGAGGCGGAAGCTGCGGGCTGCCGGCGTCTTCTTCAGTCGTGAGTGCGGGCAGGAAGGCAACGCACAGCCCAGCTTCTCGGGGATGTGGGCGAAGTTCCGCAGGCTGGGCGACGGCGACATCGACGAGCTCCAGCGGCAGGCGGATGAGGCCAACGCTGAGGTCAACGAGGGGAGGAGGCCTTTTCCGATGGGTCGGCGCGAGATGCAGCGGGCCAGGGCCCGCGCCGACGCAGAGGCAGTTGCCGCGATGCACGTCCGCGCTCAGCTCGCCGATGACAGAGTTGGTCAGCCTGCTCCCCTGCACCGCGCCCTGGAGGCCCATGGGCGCACCCTCGCTGCCGTTGCTGCGGCTGCCCCGTCGGGTGCGTTGGCCGCCAGGCCGAGCGCAGACGCCCTTGCAGTCATCAAGCGTGCTCTGCGGACCTCTTCGGACTCGGAGCGGCGTGAGGAGAAGGCCCGAACGAGCTCCAAACCGACCCTCCCCAACCAGACACGGATCCCCACCGACGTGTTCCTCGGTGTTGTTTACATTGGGGCGTTGGTGTTTGTTGTTTTTTCGGTTCGGTCTGCACTCCGTGGGGGGGTCGGGGTAATCGTGTCTTGGTGGGGGCGATTTGCAGCTCGTTGGAGGTTGCCGAGCAGCAGGTGGTCGATTTCGCCGAGAGGGGCGGCCGCGCGGGCGCTCGGGAGCTGGCCCTGGCAGCGGGCCGCGTGGTGCCGCATGCCGCTGACGCCAGCTTATTCGTTGCCGACCCGAGGAACGCCCAGTCCGAGGAAGGCGCCCAGAATTTCTTGCACGCCGAGTGGGCCGACGACTCCGTCTACCAGCGGGCGCAGCGACTCGCTGCGCTGACGGGGCAGACCCGCCCAGTGCGCGCGTTGCGAGGTCTCTTGCATCGCTTCTGGCATGGGCTGTCCCGCACAATATTGCACAAGGACTGCGAGGTGTTCGACGAGCCACCTGTCCACAGGAGGTGCTGGGAGGCTCGCCGTTGCATATGCTGCCCTGAGTCGGCGTCGCTGGTAAAGTTGAGGGCTAACCTCGAGAAGACCACGCGGCGCTTATACCGCCCTCGAGCTCTTCGGTCCAACGTTGATTCAGGGTTCATCGTGTGCTGTTTCATCGGCTTGGCTGTTCGGCAAGATGGGGATGGCGGCCCCGCTGCCGAGTGCGACGATGGTGCCCTCTACGCGTTCATGCACGTCGGCTTTCACAGCTGGAGCCCGTTCGAGCCCTTCTACGTCCCCATGCGGACGCCAGGGTACGTCGTCGACTTGGACGGCGACCAGAAGCTCAGAGAACGCTTGGTGGAGTTGGAGGCGTTGCCTAGGAGTCTTGATGCGTGGGCTGCTTGCGAGATCTTCGACTTGTCGAAGCGTTGGCTGCTGGCGCACTTCGGGCTGATCGAGAACGACACCGTCGTGGGCGCCGTGGAGCCCCGACTGCAGAAGGGGACAACACGGGCTGTTAATGCATGTCAGGGGGGCACGCCCTCACCTTCCCTCTGCTTGCAGTGGTGGTTCTCTCACCGCCACACGCCGCTGAATGCCCCAATCAGTGCTTGCACCGTCAGTGTTTGGGGTCCTGGCGATGGTGGGGATGTCTTGCGGGAGTATCGGATGGTCAACGGCCTCCTCGGGGCCTCGGGGCGCGTCTGGATGCCATCTGGGAGGCAGTGTTTCTGTTCGGACTCTTTTTTTCAGCGGGCGTGAGAAGGGCGCAACTCTTGGTTTGCTCGAAGTGTTCCTGGGGGTCTCGGCCCGACGATGGCATCCAGCGGCGTTGGAGGCGGAGGGCGGTTCTGGACAGGGCCCCCCGATGGCCCAGGACATCGCTCTGGCTGGCGTTGCTAATTCCATTCGGTAACTTGGCTGTGCACTACCCATGCGTAGCCCGTCCAACCCCTCGCCGCCGATCAATCCGTCCACGGTGCATCGTCGGCTGGGCGCGACTCGAAAAACTGAACGCCCCCCTAGGCGTCAGCACCGTCAGGGGGTGAGCGGACGGGCGCGTCAGCCACTCCGCACGTTTCCTTCCCCCAGGAGAGCCGTCCACGACGGCGAGACGCATGTCATCTGGGACCCCGCCGCGCCGAGGCGTCGACGGATCAGCCAGTGGCACGCTCTGGCCGACCGCTTCAAGGCCGCGTGCGACGAGAGCTCCGACGATGGCGGTGGGGGCGACTCGGATGGGGGCGACGCTGCCACTGAGGGCGGCGGCTCTGCTGACGGCGGCGGCGGCGAGGTGGGGGCCTCGGGCGTCGAGGAGGAGCAGGCCATCGTCGAGGCCGCGGTGGATGGCTCCGACGGCAGTCGAGAGCAGCTGTCGTCTGACAGCTCGTCTACGGCGAGTTCGAGTTCGTCGGAGGACGCTGGCGCCGACGAGCCCCCCGACCTCGGCGTCGAGCATCCGCCACACCTGCGAGAACAGGCCGTGTGTAGTTTCAGGCTGCCTGGCCATCTTGGAGGCGGCTCTATCGTCGCCTATAAGAACAACGAGATCTATGCGTACTGCGGCGAGTGTGAAGCACACGGGAGACGGTGCCGAGTGTCTCGCCGTGGCAAGGGGGCGACCAAGCGGGCGCAGGGTCAAGGCAGGCCGTTGGGCTACCTCATGGCCTGGCTGCTCTCGGCTGACGAGTGCAGCGACGCCTGGGACCACAGGAATTTGTATAAGACGATCGACCATGCTACCAGGAGGCACGGCAGGGATATCCTCAGAGGGCTCGCAGGGTCCGAGGACATCTTCGAGCAGGAGCGCCAGCAACGGGATGACGAAGAGTCCGAGCCAGAGAAATAAACATATCCGTGTACTGAGTTGCGTGCCACACGCCCTTGAAAACACATGTGTTTCACGCCACGTTGGTGAAGTGTGATGTTTGCTTGACGTTGATATTTTCTGTTGCATTTGCGCGAGAGGGCTGCTGGGCGCCATTGTTTTTTTGATCTGCACCTCACGGTGATCCGACGTCGCCCCCGCCGCGGGACTTACAACGCAGAGGTGTCGTCCTCGGGGGTGCGGGGTGGGGGCAGGGGGAGCCGCGGCCTTCCTGGGCCAGAGTGGCGGCCGTGACGGCCGTCGTGGGGGCATGTCTGGGGACGCGGCGGGTCGTCTTGAGGCCGTTGCAGGGCGTCTGGGGTCGGCGTTGGGTCCGCCAGGGAGGGGCATCGGAGCCTGTCCAACACGCCTCGGCGCCCATATAGGCGCTGCGGCGGGTCCGAGTTATGCGACCGCTAGCTGTACCACCCAATCAATGCTTGCGCTGCTAACTGCATTACCATACCAGTGATTGCACCAGGAGTTGACTAGTGACACCCGGCGGGCTCAGAGAAGCGTCGGCTCGACTAGGACAAGCGGCCCATGAAGGCCCACGGTACTCACGAAAACCCAATCTGGCCGCAATACGGCCGCAGGCGCAGCCAATCCGACTCAAGATGTTCTTCAGGAGGGCCTGGGAACGGCCCGAACGAGACCCAAAATGGCGCAGGGTTGCCGTGCGACGGCCTGAGAGGCCGCCAGGGTGCCCCACAAGGACATCCCAAGAGGCCTCCAATCTTGCCCCAAGGCCCAAGGGGCCCCTCATGAGACATGGCAAAACATGTTGACGCTTCGCGTGCCCCCACCAGCCCACCCAGAAACGATTGCCAAGTGAGTTGGTTAGCCAATGATTCTTGGAAGGACGCAGTCACACAGCCGTTTCGGAGGCGCGTTGAAGGGGCGCAAAACCAGCTGGAACATACAGTTTGTGACTTAATATAGTTTCCTATGCCACGGCGGTATCACGGGCCACAGCAGTACAGTGGGAGAGCCCTGGAAGCGCAGATTGGCGGTGCTTCTGCTGGCGGTGGTGCTGGTGGTGTTGCTCATGGTGCTGGTGGCGCCGCTGCTGGTGCCGCTGCTGGTGTTGCTGGCTGGCTTGCGTGGTTTCTCATTATGCTGGGGTGCCGCTTGTGCTGTTGCTGGTTATGTTTGTGATGCTGGTGGTGCTGTTGTCGGTGCTGTCTGGTTGCTGCTGGTGCTTCACCCGCATCTTGGGGCCATCCTGGCACATCGGTGGGCAAAGTTCGGGACCGATCCAAGGTCACCTCGAGGGGTACAGCTCGGGGCCCATCCGAGGTCACCTCGAGGGGTAAAAAGCTCGGGACGGATCTGTGGTCACCTCGGCGGGTAACGCTCGGGACCGAATCGAAGCCACTTCGTGTTGTAAAGCTCGGGACGGGTCCGTGGTCACTTCGAGGGGTAACGTTCGGGACCGATCCGTGGCCACCTCGAGTGGTACAACTCGGGGCCGATCCGTGGTCACCTCGGGGGGTAAAGCTCAGGACCGATCCGTGGTCACCTCGGGGGGTAAAACTTGGGGCCAACCCGCGGTCACCTCGATGGGTCAAGCTCGGGACCGATCCGTCTGGTGCTGCTGCTCGTGCTGTTGCTGCTGCTGGTGGTGCTGCTGTTGCTGCTGTGCTTGCGCTGCTGGTGATGCTGATGCTGCTGCTGGTGCTATTGCTGGTCGTGGTTGGGCTGTCGCTGATGCTGCTGCTGCTGCTGGTGCTGCTGATGTTGCGGCTGGTGTTGCTGGTTCTCGTGCTGCTGGTGATGCTGCTGACGTTGCTGTTGGTGTTGCTGCGGATGCTGTTGCTGGTGTTTGGCGTGGTGCTGATGTTGCTGGTGGTGCTGGTGGTGCTGCTGCTGGTGCTGGCGGTGTTGGTGGCCAGCAGGGTGTGCAACAACCGCCTCGGGAGCGTTGTCTCGGATGCCTTGTGTAGCCGCCGTGGGGCGCTCTGGGTGTTTTTTTGGGGGCCCTCGTGGGCCCTCTTGGGGCTTGTTTTTGTGTGGGCCCCTGGGCCCTCTTGGGGCTCTTTCTGGGCGTCTCGGGGGGCCTCGTCGGGCCATATTGGGGGCTGCGGCTGAAACGCAAGAGGGTTGCGTTAATTCGGACCGCACCCCTTGGAAACCCACAGAAGCGCATTGTGGCCGACTGTTGCAGCTTTTCTTGGGGCGTTCTTGGGCGCCCGTGTGTGCGTGGTGGGGTGGGGTGGGGGGGGGGGGGGGTGGGGGGGGGGTGGGGGTGTGGGGGGGTGGGTGGGGGGGGGGGGGGGGGGGGGGGGGGGGGGGGGGGGGGGGGGGGGGTGGGGGGGGGGGGGGGGGGGGGGGGGGGGGGGGGGGGGGGGGGGGGGGGGGGGGGGGGGGGGGGGAGGGGGGGGGGGGGGGGGGGGGGGGGGGGGGGGGGGGGGGGGGGGGGCGCCTTGGGCAGCCGTGGGCACCTTGGGCTCCCCGGGGCAATGTCGCGGCTTATTGGCGCCTTGAGAGCACGTCGGGGGCGAACGTGCGAGAAGGCAAGCAGCATTGGTTGTCCCTAGGTTTTGGAATCATGCGGGCCTCTTGGGAGGGCAATTGAAGGACGCGAAAGACATTGGAAACCCTCCCAGGGCCGTCTCGAAGCATCTTGGATGTGCGTCGAAAGCTATCTTGGGCCACCTTGAGCTATATTGGGTCATCTTGGAAGCCATCTTGGGCTATCTTCTGGGGCACCCTTGGAGCAACCTTGGGTCATATTGGGCGCTCTAATGCGTCGAGCCCCCTCCCCCCTCCCCCTCCCAGATCCAGGGCAGGGGGTAGGGGGAGTGGTGCGCCCCCTCCCCCCCGCACCCCCCGAACAAGGGAAGGAGGTTTTGGCAGAGAGACGCACCACTCGCTAAACCACATACGCCCAGAGGGCTGGTGGGATTCCGACTTGCGTCTGCCCGCCACCCCTTCCAAGCGTGCATCTTCGGAGTTTGGGCGGCGGTGGCGAGCCGATGCTTCCGATCCGAGATCAGAGCGGGGCGCGCGCCGCGGGCGCCAACGAACGCGCGCGCCCCCATCATGGCAAATCGAAGGCGCTGCGCCGCGCGCGCCGCGACGCGCCCAATGCCCCATATAGCCCGAGCGAGGCGCCGCGCCGCGCGCGCCGTTGCACGCCCGAAACCAGCCCAATCGCCTCTCTGCGGGCACGGCCCCACGCCCTGCCTGGCCCCTGGATGGGCCCGACATGTTCGCCGCGCGCACAAGGTGAAACCCGCGCTTTCGTGGGTGCCCAGCTAGACGCCGCACCGAGCGCGCCGCCAACCGCCCGAACGCAACGGTGCACCCGCTGGACTTTGGAGCTCTGGAAAGACACCCGCTGCATTCCAACCGTTCCCCCGCGGGGCCCTGCGCGGGCCCGCGCGGGCGCCCGCTGGGGTGCCACGTGGGCGAACGCGTCGTCTTAGCCAAACGCAGATCGTCCTAAGGGCACGTGGGTGGCGTTTTGGGTGATATACATTCCCGCGCGAGACCGCGGCGACCAACTGTGACGTCGCGTGCTCTTTCCCCAGCCATCCCGCGGAGTCGGGCCCTCGTTTTGAAGAGACAGCGCCCCGCGTTCCTCACTCCCCCCCCCCCCTCCTCTCCTCCCATCCTTGCCCGCGCCGCGCAATCCGCGTGTATCTGTCTGTTTCGGCGTGCCCCTCAAACGCTTCGCGCCCCCATAGGGGGGGGGGGGGGGCTCCGCGTAAGGCCGCAGTGGGAACGCTAGCATGGCGCAGCAGCTCCACTTCGACACGCCCCACGCGCGTTCCGCGGCCCCTCAGGGGTCCCCACCCACGGCCGCACTGGGAAAACCAGCGTGGCACAGCCGCGTCATTTCGGCACGCCCCTCACGCGCTTCGCGGCCCCATTGGGGGCTCCGCCGAATGCCCCAGTGGGAAAGGTCGCACGGCGCCGCCGCCTCATCCCCCGCGCGCTTCGCAGCGCCATAGGGGGCCCGCCTGAGGCCCCAGTGGAAAAGTTAGCGCGGCACAGCCGCCCCACTTCGGCGCGCCCCCCGCGCGGGTCGCGGCCCCATAGGAGCCGCGCCTAAGGCGCCAACGGGGAAATTCGCACGACGCCGCCGCCCCATTACGGCACGCCCTCGCACGCTTCGCGGCCCCATGGGGGGGGGCCCACTTGCGGCCCCAGCGGGGGGATTCGCATGGCACCGCCGCCGCATTGCGGCACGCCCCTCGCGCGCTTCGTGGCCCCATAGGGAGCCCCACCGAAGGCCCAAGTGGGAAAAGGTCGCATGACGCTGCCGAGCGATGTCGGCACTCCCCTCGCACGCTTCGCGGCCCCATGGGGGCCCCATCTAAAGCACCAGCGGAAAAATTGCACGGCACCGCCGTCCCATTTCGGCGCGCCCACCATACGCTTCGCGGCCCCATACGGAGCTCCACCTAATGCCGCGCTGGTGAAGTTCGCATGGCACCGCCGCCCCATGTCGGCACACGCCTCACGCGCTCCGTGGCGCCATAGGGAACCCCGCCGAAGGCGCCAGTTGGAAAGTTCGCATGGCACCGCCGCCCCATTTCGGCGCACCCCTCACGCCCGACGTGGCCCCATAGGGGGCTCAACCCAATGCCGCCAATTAGAAGTTCGCATGGCGCCGCCGCCAGTTTCGGCACACCCTTCGCTCGTTTCGTGGCCCCGCAAAAAATCCGTCGCCGCAGGGGTAGGCACAATTACTGAACTCGCAACTGCACGTGGTTGGGCCCTTCCCAAGGATGAGTTCATTGCGCGCGTCAAATCCATGCTGGGCCCACTGACTGGCCCCAGGGGAACTTCGCAGGTTCGCAATCTACGCGCGGCGGATTCCAGTGGGCCCTATCCCAGGACAGTGAGGTCACATGGGGTTTGTGTTGTTTCTGGCGGGCCTTTGCGCGCTTCCATGCGTTGGCCTCTTCTGCGTTCTGAGCGCGCGGTGCCCCGCGGGCGTCCTCAAGGGGCCGCGTGCGTCTTCGGCGGGCGGCGGCGCGCGCCACTTCGTTTCATGCGGGTGATGGACGGGCGCGCACGTGCTATCTAATAATTTCAGCATGACGTTTCTCTTGGTCAATGCAGCACTCCCCGCGCGCGCGGGTGGCGCGCGCCACCCCCGCGCGTCAGCCAGCCTCCGCGAACGATTTGTTTTCTGTGCATGCCAACGCGGCGGCCTTCAACGGTGTGCGCTGCAGAATCCCGCGCGAGCGAGCGGAGTTCTACGCCGCCCACCATCGAAACATGCGCCCAACCAGCAGTTAACATGGAAACGCACTTGGTCACCATGTAAGGGGTCGCCGCATCTAACTGGTTGGCGCCCAAACAAAGGTGCTCGGATAAACGGGTTCGGGCTGCTGGAAGCCAAGCGGCATTTCGGAGGCCCGATAAGGGTTCAATGCTACCCGCTGCAAAAACGTAGCCATGTGGGCCTGGGAACTGACATAATTCATAATAGCCATGCATCCATATCGCACGCACTAACTGACAGCGTGGGCCCCAACGAGCCATGACAACAAAGCGCCTCACGAAGGGCCCCAAACACTTAGCATGGGGGCCGAGCGCACCGTCGAGTTCGGCCGTGTCCAGTTCGGCCCGAGTCTTCCCGTTGCAGGTCGACATTCCGCGCCAGCCAACCCCCCTTCCATACCAGATGTGCGGGGTCGCATCGGAGGGCGGCGGCGGCGGCGGCGGTGCCCGCGCCGAGGACGTATAGCGCACAGGGGCCCAGCGCGGCACCAGGCCCCCCCCCCCCCCTCCCCCCCGCGTCTCCCACCCACGCGGCCGACGCCGTCGGCGACAGCGCCGTCGGCGCCGCCGAGCCTCTTCGGCCACCGCATGAGGAGCAGATGTGGGCATGACCTTGTAGCGCAAGCAGGTCGCGGATAACCAGGTGGCCAACCATGACATCGAGAGCATGCCAGAGGTGATCGCCTGCGTGTTTCGGTCCATGGAGGCTGGCCCCCAACTCTCGCGGCCCGCGCGCCGTCTGAAGACGTCGTACACAGTGGCTTTCGAAAACGAAGGCAATTTGGATACGGACTGCGGCGAGGACAATAGCGATGAGGACGGATCGGGGATGGATGCCGACGTAGAAGACGGTTTCGGTGAAGTCGTGTGGGATGCCGTGCTATGTCAACGTCGTCGGCATACTGCCACGTTTTCCTACGGTGCCGACTTGGGTGGGCGAGGCACGGTCAGCTGGCCTCGGTTGCATCAGCTACCGATGCGATGCCGCTATGGTCTTCCAGTCGAGACTACCTGCGTTTCAAATCCTGCGCGTGAGGACCGTCTCGGGATCGTTCCGACTGCTCGGTCCGATGGGCAGTTGCTTTTCCAGATCGGGAAAGAAGCATTCTCACCACCACGACCATCATCGCCAACACCAGCATCAACGACATCACCATCAACAGGGGGCTCCTTCCCAGAGTGCGTGTCAAGACGCCTTGGGCGCGCTAGGCCGCCTTGGGCTACGATGAAGGCCACCATGGGCAATCTTGGGTGTCGAGGCCCTTTCTCGGGCCGCTCCTGAAACAAATGCAGCGCAATCTATGGAGCGCGATTTATGCGGCGCTAGCTGCCCCTGGGGTTGGCGCGCTCGCCCTCACCCGCTCCGCTGGGCGGGGGCAGGGGCGCCAGCGCTGCAACTTCGCGCGCGCTAAGTTTTCCCCCGACGCGGGCGCGGCCGCCCTCTCCTGCTTCGCGGGCGGGTGCGGCGGCCCCAGGAATGCCAGCGACGCAGCTCATGGCGCGCCAGGTGCGCTCCTGGGGCGGGCGCAGTCGCCCTCTCTCGAAGCATGGGGGGAGGGGGGTTGGAAAGGGGGGGGGGGGGGGGGGCAGCCCCAGAAGCGCCAGCGGCAGGGCTAGCACCAACGCGCATGGCGTCATGGATTGTCTGGGGTGCCTCGGGGACTTAGGCGCGGCGCGTTGAGCGTCTAGGGGGCGCGGGCGCCTTGGCGCGTCGTTGGGCCGCATGCGCCTCGGGGGGCCTCGGTGACTTAGGGGTCATAGCGAAAGTTCGCAAGCGTCTGGGGGGGCGCCCTGGGGCCTCGCGCGCAAAGGGGCCATCGGGGTTGGAGGGCGTCGGGGTTATACAGGGGGGGGGGGGGGGGTGCGTGCTGGTTTTCAAAGCCACGTGTTGTTATGCGGGGCCCTGGGTGCCCTGCGGGTTCTAACGGCCGCAAGGTCACGGGGGTGGAGGGGGGGGGGGGGGGCGGCGGGAGCGACAGGTGACATGAAGGTTTCTATGGGCCCTAGCGGCCGCAGGGGTTCTAGGAGTTCGGGTGGTCACGATGGGTTACCGCAGTCAGTTCGTTTATAAGGGACGATGGGGTATATGGGGTTATCGGGGTTCTAGGTGTTTTCGAAGTTCTATGTAATTGTTAGGTTGCCTTGTTTGGTGTAGCGGCCCTTGTGGCTGCATGGGCTAGGCTGTTATGGTGCTATCGGATATAAAGGGCGATCGGGTCATGCGGTTACGTGGCTTTGTTGGCCCACGGGGGTTCAACTGGCATTGGATTTCGATCAGTTGTGAGGGCTGTAGACGGCGAGGGCTGCACGGCTATACGTGGCAATATTGAGCAGCCCTGGGCGTGGGTCCTGGAAGATGTCCTTGGGCACTCTCGGAGGCCGAGCCCCCGCCCCCCCCCTCAAACCTTGTTGTTCATCCTGGGCTCCATCCCCACCCTCGGGCACTTTCCTTGGATCGCTCCTGCAAGCTGCGCAGTGCAACCCATGGAGTGCGGTTTATGCGATGCCAGCTGCCCCTGGAGCGGGCGCGATCACCCCCTCCGCTTCGCGGGGCGAGGGCAAGGGCGCAAGCGCTGCCACCATTAACAAGCCAGGTGGGTGGTGCGGCAGGAGATAAGACAAGCGTTCGCTCATGTGCGCGATCGCTTCGCGAGCATGCGCTAGCCCTTTGCTAATATAAACGGCTGTCGCCCTTGGCGGGGGCGGGCGAACCTCCATGACATCATCGCTGAAGACAGGATGAAGAATTTGCGGGGACATTGCCCCGTGAGGCGCATTGGAAACATTGCTACTGCATTATCGACGCATGCTGCATAACTCATCAACGCAGTAATGCGAGCTTTGCAAGCCATGCTGAACGCATTCCGAATACAGTATGAAGCAACGTTTTCGGGCGTATCCCGAATTCGTTTCTTGCGAAGTAAACTGCCTGAGCCGACGGGGCTGCGCTGACTGAGCTGTCTCGCCGCACTTGTTAGGCGGGCGTTTTTTTCTCGACGGGGCTACGCCCGATTTGCGCTCGCCGTTTGGGCTGGCCGCGGGGCCCCAGCTGCGGGCCGCCTTGTGATTGAGACAATCAAGGGGTGCGCGCGCGGAATCGGAGTGGCGCTTCTTGGCGCGCGCGGCCGTGCCGCGCGCGGCCGCCAGTCGCGCTGCGTCGCTGGCGCCATTTGCCAACGTCAGCGCCGCGCGGCCGCCGCGCAGCCTCCGCGCGGCCACGGGCACTCGAGCGCGCGGGCACCGCGAAGCTTGGCCGCGGGCGGGGCGCCTGTCCCCCGCAGCCTCGGGCAGCGCACTGGCCGCGCGATAGGCCACGGCGCCCCAGCGCACGCCGATGGTGCCCTTGGGTGAACGGACACTTCCTGAGCGCGGACGTCGAACGGCTCGCCGCATCGGGCAGGAGGCGCGCAGCCCGCGGGCGTAGTGCCCCGAAACCAGACCATGCGCGTTCAAAACCAAGGGTATAGTTTTCAGGTCGTTGCTCTATACATGTTAGCGAGGGGGGGTCTGAAAAAATTTGCTAGTAAACTATTAGTTTTTTATTAGTTAACTATCAAATCTAATTAGATTTGCTCCGCGATGCTTTAAAACTACAAAAAAACTACAACACAACTACAAAAAAACTACAAACAACTATACAAAAACTATACGTGCAGAAGGGCGATGCGTACGGGTCGGCGTTGCAAACTATACCGCCCTGCGCTGCACCCGAGGGGTCGATCACGCTGCGCACTACGCGTGGCGCACTACGCCCGATGCACTGAATGCGCTGTGCCACACTTGTCGCGCGAACGCGCTAAGTACACCGCGACCTCTCCCGCGCGCGCTAAGTCCCCCCCCCCCCCCCCCCTCACGCCCTCCTCCACTGCGCGCCGCGACCCTCCCCCCCCCCCCCTCGCCATCGCCGCCAGCGCCGTGCGCGCTACGCACCGCCACCCTTCCGCCCGCGCCACCGCGACCCCCACCCCACCCCCCGCAGCTCATACCGAGCCGAGCGCGGCGCGCCTGGCCGCCGCCAGTTTCGGCGCGGTCGCACCGCGCGCGATTGCATCCCCGACGGGCGCCTCCCTGCCGCCCCCGCTCGCCACCGCGCATGGCGCCAAATCCTTCGCCTCGGCTTCCCGAGCTCGGGCGCGCGAGCTGCCCGCGGGCAATTGCGCGCGGCTTGTCAGGCTTGTCGCGCTCCGCGCCCGCGGCCCAGCGCGTCGGCCGCGGCGGCGACCGCGCGACCCCGACTCGCTCGGCGCCTGCCGCGCGCCATCGTTCGCGAATGCCTCCGCGGCGCGTGGGCTGCGGCGGCGCCGCGGGCGCAGTTGGGCGGCGGCGCGCATTGGCTCGTCGGGGGCGGGCTCGTGCAGCGCCGCATCATCGTGAATGGCGACGCGGCGCGCGGCGTCCGATGCCCGCTGCGGCGGCCTGCCTGGCGGCCGCCGCGCGGTCGCCACGCGCTCGCCCGATCGCCCACTGCGTTGCGCGAGCCTTGGGCGAGCGGCGCTCGCCGCGCCCCAGGTTCCGCGCCCCCCCCCCCCCTCGCTCGCCCGCCCCAGCGCGACCGCGCATAGCTTCGCGCTGGGTCTCTCGCGGGAAGCGCGGCTGCGCATCTGCGACCCAGCGTCGCCAGCGGCTTGGATTGCGCGCGCTGGGGGGTGAGGGTGGGGGGGGGGGGGGGGGGGGGGGGGGCGACCCATTGCCTGCTGCTGGTCGTGGAAAATTTCAGGCGGGCACCCGTCCGCGCAAAACGTCGATTCGCCAATCGGATTGGATTGGGGGGGGGGGGGGGGGGGGGGCGAGGGGGGCAGCCGTCGCGGCGAATTTCGGGGGCGGGTGGGCGCGGGTGGATGGGTTTTCGGGCGCGGCCAGCTGGCGGGGAGATATGCGGCCGCGCGCCTCCGCCACTGCGCTGTTTTGTTGTTGGCGGGCGGGGGCGCGCGTGCCGCCGAGGCGCCGACGGGCCCGCCAGGAACTCCAGGCGGGCACGCGGGCGCCCCCAGAGTCTCCCCCCCGCCCCCCCGCGCGCCCCGAAGCGGCGTCAAAACAGGAAGGCGGCATGCCGAGCGCATCGGCCTGCTATTTGAACTTCCCCCCGATGGCCAATCATTGCCCAGTCGATAGCCCAACCGATATCACCAGATCTCTCGGCCGAGACACCCGACACCCCCATCCGATCTCCAAGCGCCCCCCCCCCCCCCCCCCCTCCGACATCCGACGAGCCCCGAACTTGTCGTCAGATTGCCCCGATCGGATACAACGGAAGCGAACCAACAGCCGCGGGAAAACCAACGCATCCACCATCATATGCGCCTTCCGATTTTGCGCACGAGGAGCCAGCCGATGCTCGGGCGTCCATCGGGCCACCAGGCGATATCCGACACGTGCGAACCTACGCCGAGAAAGCTCAAAGTTCCTACCTACAGCCCCACAGCGGTATCCCACGGGCCTCGAGCCGATATCCCAGATGGCACCGTGTGGCATCTTTTTTTTTTTGGGGGGTGGGGGGGGTGGGGGGGGGCACCTGAACGCGCGCGCGCCATCGCAGGACAGCTCGGGCCCCGCGGCCAGCCCAAATGGCGAGCGTGCATCGGGCGCGGCGCCGCCCGCATGCCGATGTGCAGCCAGTCTGGGCACCGTCAGCGAAGTCGTCGTCGCCCCGAGTGCCGTCGCGGTGGCGGTGCTGCTCCTCGGCGTCGTCGCCATCGGCTGCGCCATGGGTTGCGCCTTGAACCGCCGAAGATGCAACTGCTTCAGACTTGTTTCGCCATGATTTACACCCTCGGCCGACGAGGCTTAAACGCCCCCGACCCCAGTGGTTGCTCCACATGTTTGCGCCATCGGCCGCCGAGGCTTAAACGTCCTCTTGTTGATTGGGCCGCGGGTTGCGCCCTCGGCCGCCGAGAATCAAACGTCCTCCGAGTGATTGCGCCATATGTTGCGCCCTCGGCCGCCGAGAACAAAACGCCCATCGAGCGGTTGCGCCATGCGCTGCGCCATCGGCAGCCGAGAATCAAACGCCCTCTTGGTTGCGCCATGGGTTGCGCTTTCGGCCGCGGGAGATGAAGCGCAGGGGTTGGGCCATCGGCCGCGCTTTCGGCCGCCGAGGAGAATGGCGCCCCCATTGGTTGCGCCGTCGGTTGCGCCCGCGGCCGCCGAGAAAACCAACGCCCTCGTGTTGGTTGCGCCCTTGGCCGCCGATATGAAACGCCCCCCCCCCCCCACCCACCCTTCACACACCACCCCATTGGTTGCGCCCAAGGTTGCGCGCGCGGAAGCCGAGAATACCATGTCCTCCTATTTGTTGCACCATAGGTTGTGCCTTCGACAGCAGAGGACAACGCCCTCCCACGTGGTTGCGACATAGGTTGCGTCCTCGGCCGCCAAGAATTAAACGTCCTCCTAAGGTTGTGCCATAGGTTGTGCCCTCGGCCGCCGAGAGTTCAACGCCCCCCTTGGGTTGCGCCATAGGTTGCGCCCTCGGCCGCGGATACTTAAACGTCATCCGATTGGCTGCGCCATAGGTTGCGCCCTCGGCCGCGGATACCTCAACGTCCTCCGATTGGTTGCGCCCTCGGTCGCCGAAAGTGAAACGCACCCCCCTTATTGGGTGCGCCATAATTGGCGTTCTCGGCCGCCGAGAATAAAACGCCCCCTAACCGATGCGACCCGTCAGTTCAGTCAGTTCGGTTGGGCCAGTGCAGTCCGTTTACTTGGCGAGAAACAAATTCCGGCTACGCCCATACTTACAAGCATGCCCAGGCAGATGCCCCAATGGTTGGAAACTTGTGTCCCAATGGGCCGCCAACCGATAGCCAACCCACAGGAAAACACGCCAACGCCATCAACTGCGCCCAATGGGGGCCCACGCCGATGTCCGACGTGTCCCAGGCTGACATCGCGCAAAATACGGCCCGTGCCCAAGCCGATACGCATACAAGGCCGAGTTAACTAATGTGCGCGATTGTCCTAACTCAAAGTAACTTACGACGGAACTATCGGAATCATTTTTGCGATGGGTCCAATCACCTCAACTTAATGCATGGTCGGGTTATCGGGGGCCGAATGGCTCACTTCCGACTGAACACGGAGGGGCCCGAACGACTCACCCCCCACCTAACACTGAGGGGGCCGGACGACTCGCGCCCGACCAGGCACGGAGGGGGCTGAACGCGCAATGTTCCTTTAGCAGCCCGCTTGCCCACCCCCCCCGTTCAGGTCCGCAATTGTGGGGGCGCGTAAATGTCATGCAACGCGCAAGATGTTTGGGGCCCCATTCAACTGGAACTGTCTGGGACCGAACTGAACTAAAACTAAACGGGTGCATTTGAGGTTCAGTTAACATGAGTGGGCATTCCGTGGCCTCAGCGGCTCTCGATGTTCGTTGTTTTTTTTTTAGCGAACCTGCCCATTGCCTTGCGCAAGGCGCAGGACGGCAATAGTGTGCCGTCACACAGCGGACCGCTGCAGCGTCGCAGCCTCATGATTTCTCGTATCTAGCGGGGTGGGGCGGGGTGGAGTGGACCCGTCACCCCGCGCCGCACACTGGGGACATTAGGCTAGGATGGATAGTCATGGGGGGGAACGGGTGGATCCATTCATCGTCGGTGCAGTGCGTGGCCACCAGAGCAGGTTGCAATGCGAGCGCGGCTTCGCCGCTCGACTTCGGTTCTTTGAGGCAACGCGTCCAGGCGGCGCTCAAGGCCAGCGCGGCGACTCTGGCTTCGCTGGCAGGGCCGACCCTCATGGTCGCGGCCCGCCTCAGCAGTCGGTCTGCCACGACTGCGCCCGCCGTTTCCAGCGAGAGGGCGCAGCTCAGCAGAGGCGGGTTACCCGCGACTGCTGGGCGAGGCGCCTCCATCAGTCAGCGCATCGTTTGGATGCGCGGGGGAACGGACCAATGCCTTGCGTTTTCTCGGTCCGAGCCCTGTGGGCGCCGCAGCAGGCGACGCCCCGCCTCGGGGCGGCGGCGCGCCAGACGAGCGCGGAGACGGCGCCGCCTGATTGCTGGCGGGCCTTTCTTTTTCTTTTCTTGTTTTTTTTATTTTTTTTTCTATTTTCTTTTTTTCTCTCTTTCTCTGTATCTGTTTTTTTTCTTTTTTTTTTTTGATTTTTTTTTATTTTTTTTTTTTGGTTTTGTTTTCTCTGGTCTTGAAAAGAACAAACACCGGTGTGCCCTAACAGCAATAGCAAAGCAACCACAGCATAGCAGCACTACAAATCACAAGAACAATGCAATAACAATAACAATAACCAGAACGAGTCAGGGGATTAGTTAAGAACAAGACCGCTAGTAACAACAATACTCACAACAATGTCTGTGCAGACTCTCTCCTGTGCCCCCTCCTCTCTGACCCCCGCCATGGGGCCCCTCGTGCGCCCCAGCATCTGTTGCGATTCATGTTTGCAGCGTCGTTGCCCCACGTGGGTCGGGTAGCTGGGGGTTTCGATTCGACGGTGCGTCCCAGAGATACGCACCTGCAATCTGAGAGTGTTGCCAGGGGGCAGTACTACCTTACGAGTTATCGTCATGGCCCCGTGGGCTGGGCTTGGGCGCGGTGGACCGATCGCGGTAGCGACGAGGCCGCTTGTCTTTGAGGCCTCGCGGGGCCGTCTTAGGGCAGAGGGAGCGAGAGGGGGGGGTGCGAGGAGGGGGAGGCGCAGGACGGGGGGGGGACTGGCAAGGGCATGTGGAGGAGAGGGGAGGGATGAAGAGCTTCGCAGACGCTCCCATGGGGGCTCTCCTAGCGTCGATCCCTGCACCAGCGCGCCAGCTGCAAGCACTGTATGGGAATGTGGCGGCCTGCGTGCGGGCATGCGTGCAGCCATATGCCATATGTGGAGGCATTGCTCGGTCGGGAAACCATGCCTCAGTGCAAGCGCTGTTTGCGGTGAGCCAGGGCGCGGGGGCAGGCTAAGTGCAAGTTGCAAGCGTCGTTCGGAGGCCAACATGCATGCATGCGTGCAGGCACTGTTCGGGGAATAGCGCGTTCCCCACCCCCCACCCTGGCCGACTGGTAGCAGCGGGGCGGGGGTAGCGCAGGCGCGAGCGATGAGGGCAATCGCGGCAGAAATGTGTGGCCGTCTTCGCCCCGCCCCCTCACTATGCAACATCAATCTCCCCCCTCCGCCTCCGCGTGGCCTGCGCCTCGGCGGATGCCGGATCGCGCCCCCCGCGGGCCCGTTCCCCGAAGGGGTCAGCCCTGCCCCGAGGCCCCGACGTCGGAGGGGCAGAGCGCGCCTCCCCTTTCTATCTGATCTCGGGCCCAGCCCCGACCTCGCCGTTGCCATTTAGGCTCAATTCGCCGAGGCTGGCAGGGCGTGGCGGCCCATCTGTTGCGAGGTGCGTTTGCGCCATCCGACTTTCAGACATCGGGCTTTCGGGCTCGCGAGCAGGCGCCATGCAGGCGGCCATGGACAAGAACGAGTACAACAGGGTGATGGTTGCCGTGTCCGACAGCAACGACTTCGACATGGCGAGCTCCCCTCGGGGCGCTGTGGGCCCCGTCGCCGCGGGCTCCTCGCAGGCTGAGCTCGGCGGCCACGGCGGAGCCGCGGACCCGCCGCCCGTCGACTCCCAGGGCCCGCCAGGCTCGGCGGATGGCCCCGCGCCCGCGGCCCCGCCGCTGCAGCCCAGGGCGAAGGCCGCGCCGCGCAACTACGGCAAGCTCTTGGCGCAGGAGCTGGCCCAGAAGCTCGGCGTGCACAACTCAGTGGCGGCGGGGATGATCGACGAGCTGCCGAGTGCCGTGGCGAGGGTCCTGCAGGCCAGCCACGGCAAGGTCATCCTCCCGAACTTCCTCACCATCAACATGGTGGAGCAGTCAATTGGCGCCACCAGCAAGGACGAGGCGAAGGTCCTCAAGTCCAGCGCCAAGGCGATGAAGGTGCACAGTGACAACGTCCGCCTGGTGAAGCCCGAGGTCACTTTCAAGGCCCAGTGGGTGAGGGAGGTTCTGAAGACGAAGGACGTGACGCCGACGGTGATCACCCTCCCGAACGGCGTGCTCCGCCCTGACATGGACATAGCGCCGTGCACGCCTGTGTCCAGGGCCTGGCTCGGACTCCCGCTGCAGAGCCCGTCGCTCCCTGCTTCCTCCGTGCTGAGCGATGCGGACGTGCCGAGTGGGCAGTCCTCGCCATCGATTATCTCCGCAGTCAGTTCCAGCTGAGTTTGGCCAGCTTGCAAGTCGCAGCTAAGCTAATAGGCCTTCGGGGGCGCCCAGCCAGCAACTCTCGCCATCGCGCACCACGTGCGATTTCCGAAGAGGCCTCTCCTCGCAGCCGCATCGCATCGGCTGTTTTAGTATATTCGGCGCGGGCTGCTGGCTTCTAGTTTTTCTTGGCCGCAGCTCAAGTGAATATCCGCTGCAGTTTGGCAGCTGGCCCGCCATGGATCGGCTGGCATCGGCTTGCACTCGGGGCTCGAACGTTCGAAAATCCAAACCTGTGTGGCTCCTCATCGTTTATTCCTTTAGCCACCCTCCAGGCCCTTCATACTTGGCCATACTTCCCTCCGCGCCAACATGTCTATCACTCTTTCCACTCCGCCTCCTATTTCGATGCTGTGCTAGCCGCAATTCGGGGACGCTCGGCGCACCTCCAGCCCCCTCATCCTTCTTCATGGGCACAGAATTCAGACACTGCACACACACACACGCACACACGCGCACACGCTAACACGCGCACGCACACGCTCGCACGCACACACATGCCTGGATCGGGGAAGTGGATGGGGACTGGGGATCTCTTGGGGCCATCTTGGGACCCTCTTGGGGCCATCTTGGGGCCATATTGGGGATCTCTTGGGGATCTCTTGGGGTCATCTTGGGCCGTCTTGGGGCCCTCTCGGGCCATCTTGGGACCCTCTTGGATTGGTGGCCTCATGGGCCGTCATGGTACCATCTTGGGGGTCATGTGGGCCGTCTTGGGTTGAGGCTTCCGTCAAAACCATATTGCTGTTGACGAGTCGCTTAAACCTAAGACTTCGACTCGTCGGCCCCAGGAGGCCATCAGCGATAGTATGTGCAATTGTTGTGCCGCCGTTTTGCATCAGCATTGCGGCAAGTGGCCGTGCTGTCTTGAGATGCCATTGCCCACGGTCAGTTTACGAACCTGCGCTTTTTGCTTTCTCCTCAGTCTGTGTCTCGCCATGTCATCGAGGCGGGGCGCCAAGCCGCCGCGCTTGACACCTGGGGCGCTGGCTGCGCACGCGGCAGCACACACCCCCGCCCAGAAGACGATTACGAAGGTGTCGACTGCGCCGTCTGCCTCCAAGGCAGTCAGCCTGGCAGGCGCGTCCACCGCGGCAGGAGATGGGGCCACCAGGAGGCGAGGTCCCAATAAGAAGGTCAGTTGCTCCAGGAACGCGTGCAAGGAGGTGATGCTCAGTGGCAAGGCTGCCTGCGCCGAGTGCCATGCCACCTTTGCGTGGGGCAACTTCGACGGCGAGGGGACGCTCGAGGAGGTCATTCAGAAATGCAACACAGAGCCGTCCAGCGATCAGCTGTTCAGTAAGGTCAACACCATCAGGATCCAGAAGCACCTCGGTGAGAAGACGATGGAGACTGAGCAGGTAGTTGGACAGGAATCGCACAAGCTCAGAATCTTCGAGATTGGGTGGCCACCTGAAGTGACCATCGAATCGAGTCGGGGATAAGAGCTTTTTTTATTTTTTTTGTCTTTTTTTTTTTTTGTTTCTTTTTTTTGTTTTTTTTTTATTTTTTTTATTCTTTTTTTTTTTTTTGATTTTTTTTTTCTTTTTTTTTTTTTTTTTTTTTTTTTATTTTTATGTTTTTCTTTTTTTTTCTTTATTGTTTTTTAAGGAGCTGAAGCTGACGCAGACGCTGCTGCCTTCTGCTGACCTGCGGGCCGCGCACCCAGGGGCACTGACCAAGGTCAAGGGCGTCAGATACGAGCTGGTGAAAGAGCACATCGTCTCGAAAGACACGTTCAATATGCTCCACTCGAGCCAGATGTACAAGCAACAGGGCGCCAACGCTTTCAAGAGGGCCAAGCGGCAGTGGACTTCTGCGTTCGTCAGGAGGCTGCGGAACACGACCATCGCCAAGCTCGACTTGGGGGGTGATGACGTTCCGCCAGACGACGGCGACGGTGGCCCTGCAGACGATGATTTGGACGCAGAAGGTGAGGAGGGAGAAGAGGAGGATGACCCAGATGCGGCTGGCCCTTGCATTGATGAGGCTGCGGGCAATCCTGCGCCCACGCTTGCAGCACCGTCTGCCGCGGGCGCTGCTGCTTCCTCGGCGCCGCGGTATCCGCAGCCATCCCCGCCCAGGTCCATCAAGGCTGCCTCCGCCGTCGGGGCGTCGGTTCGGAGCCCTGCTCCGAAGAGGTCGCCTTCTGGCGGCATGTCTGTCCTGCAACGCGTGCCGCAGGACGGCAAGTACGAGTACTACGGGGTCACGTGGGACACGAACGATGCCGAGGAGAAGGCAGCGCTCGAGAAGCTGGTGAAGTGCGACCCCATCGAGGCCTTGATGGACCAGTGCACGAAGGTCAGCGAGAGGTGGGCCAGGGAGTTGCACAAAAAACGGGCTGACGCTGACCCCAGCGACTCGATTGCCACTCACATCCAGAAGCACCTCGCGTTGATGGCGCGGTGCAGGGCCGTCTCCCTCAACAGCCTCCCGTGCTACGGCAATCGGGAGGAGCGCATCCAGGACATCGAGGCAGTGGTCAAGGCGAAGGTCGAGTTCCCGATCGAGTGGCAGGTCGCAGTTGCTTTTCGCGCGCTGGAAGACATCACCCAGTCGAGCTCCATGTTGGCACATATCAAGGAAGCCATGGTCATCGCGTCGTTCGTTCCAGCCGATTTCTCCGCCACGTTTGAGTTCGACCCCCTGCAGCCCGAGATGCATGCGATCGTCGGTTCACCCGATGAGGTTGTGTCTCGCTGGCGGGGCGCGTTCAGCAGGATCCTGAAGGCGTTGGTCAGGCTTGCAGAGGGGAAGCCGAACTCACAGGCAGTCGCCGCGGCCATCCAGCTAGAGGGTATTCTCACCGACCTCGACGTCGACTCTGACCCCTCGTACCACAGCTGCCTCCAGGAGTCCCTCAAGCCACTCAGGTGCCTCATCTGTGTCTTCGACTGTTCGCACTTAGAGTTTTACGACGACGTGGCCGACACGCTGAGGGCTGCGAAGGCGGGTGGCCTCGCGGTCAACGATACGAGGCGCGCCGTGATCGACGCTATGGATAAGCTCCCCGCCTACACCGCCAAGCTCGAAGAGATCAAGAAGAGTTCCAGGGCGGCCCAGCAGCACTCCGAGCGCATTATGACGATGTGTGAGGCCATTGTAGACGAGACAAAGACCCACCCGCCGCAGCAGCTTCATAAGTGGCTGGACATGCTGATGAAGGCGAAGATCGAGATCGGCATCCCTGATGCGACGGCGCATGCCTTCAACACGTTCGGCACGGCCCTGGAACGGCACCTTTCCGAGGGCAGCGTGCGGCACATCCTTTCGGGCGACGTCGGATGCATCGCAGTCGCTGGGCAGCTCATGGAGTTCCTGCGGGCCGCGTGTCCGCACTTCCCTGGGCACAGTGGTGTCATTACGAAGGCGATGGAGCTAGGAAGTGCGTTCCTCGAGCAAGCCGGTAAGACTGCGATCGCCGACGCAGCTGCCGATGCACTCGGCAACTTGTTGAGGGCGTCCCAAGGCGAGGTGGAGTTCAAGCCGATCATCGACCAGACGGCTGCGGCCATCAACGACTTCGTCAACTCGCAGCTCACCATCAACGATGACCAGGCCTCGGACGCGGTGCGGGGCATCAAGTGTCTGAATGATGCGAGGTTGGCGCATTACCACATGTACTCGCCTGCGTTCATGGGGAACTTGAGCGCCCTCGCAGTCTCCCTGAAGAGCATGGTCCTCGATCAGGCGGAGTGCAGGGCCGCCGACGCTTTCGAGGACTTGTGGGCAAAGCTGTCGGCGGTGTCGGCGGCGAAGCAGTCGTGGATGCAGTTGGGGGGGGGGCCGTTGAGGCTCGGATCGCCGCGGACGTTGGCCTTGGAGCGATCTTGGACGTGCTGTCCGCGACCGTCGCCCTGGAGAAGGCTGTCAACGCAGTTGGCAGCAACAGCGTGGCTGACATCGGGAAGGTGGTTGAGGACACAAAGGGGATTGTCAACGAGGTGGCGGCGGTAACCTGCGACAGCAGCGACAGGGAGCTCCAGCTAGCGCTGGCCTCGAGCAAGCTGGAGAACATCGGCCAAGGTGTGGGCGACGGCACCGACTGGGCGAGGGACCTCTCCGACAAGACAATCGAGGAGGTGAAGGCCGTCGGGAAGACCGACTTCCTCGCGGAGTTCAAAGCGTTGGAGCTGGAGGCGGCCATCGGCACGGTGGAGGGCGCCCTCACCAGTGCCAAGGCCCTCTGCGAGAAGTTCGGGCGGGAGCCGAACGCTGACTTGGTGTCGAGAGCCAACAGAGCGCTGCTCATCGGGAAGAAGACCCGCTGGGAGGGCTCGATCCTGCTCGAGCTCGTGGCGATGGACGCCCAGAGCAACGATTCGGCAGAGCGCGGCACGACTGTTGCGAACATCAGGAAGTTCAAGCGCCTCGCCGAGAAAGATGGAGTATTCAAAAACATGTTGCCGCAGATAGTTGAGGCCGCGAGCTCCGCTGAGAGCAGCAAGAAGAGGAAATCGCGCTGAGGTCAGGGCCGACCAGCAGAGCACAGACAACAGCACTCGGCCTCGCACGCCGTACGCCGCAGGCGGCAGAGCGCAGCAAAAGTCGTGACGCTTCGCGTAGCCCTACCAGCCCATCCAGAACCGATTGCCAGGTGAGTTGGTTAGCCAAGGGTTCCTGGAAGGACGCAGTCGCACAGCCGTTTTGGAGGCGTGCTGGAGGGGTGCAGAAGAGCTGGAACATAAGGCTGGTGACATACTACGTGTTGCCTATGCCACGGCAGTGCCGCTGGTCACAATAGTGAAGTGGGGGAGCTCTAGAAGCGCAGACGGGCGGTGCTTCTGCTGGTGATGGGGTTGGTGTTTTGTTATCTTATTTGTATAGTACAGTGCGGTGTGATTTGTTGCTGGTGCTTGTGGTGTTTGTTCTACTTTTGGGATTCGCTGGGGCTGTTGTGGGTTATGCTTAGGCTGCTGGTGGTGTGTGTCAATGTGGGGATGTTTTCTTGTTGCTGCCTGCCCGTTTCGCATCGTGGGGCACCCTTGACATCGGGTGGATAAAACGTCGGGACGATGAAGTCATGAGGGGTTTTACCTCGCGGCGACACGGATCAGTTCGAACTTTATCGAGGTGGACCAACGGAATCGCCCTGAACTTTACACCGAGGTGATCGGATCGGTCAAAGCCGTGCCCCTCGAGGCTGGCCACCACGGATCGGTCCGAAGCGATTACCCTGAAATGGACTTCGATCGGTCCGTGCATTAAAGCTCGGGGGGATCGTTGTCACTCGAGGGGTAAAGTTCGGGATCGATCCGCGATCACCTCGAGGGGTAAAACTCGGGACCACTCCGTGGTCACCTCGAGGGGTAAAGCTCGGGACCGATGCGGCTGGTGCTGCTGCTGCTGCTGCTGCTGCTGGTGCGACTGACGGTGTGCGTGTGCTGCTGGCGATGCTGGTGCTGCTGCTGGTGTTATGGCTGGTGGTGGTGGTGCTGGAGCTGATGCTGCTGGTGCTGCTGGTGCTGCTGCTCTGGCTGGTACTGTTTATTATCGTGCTGCTGGTGCTGCTGCTGGTGCTGCTGGTGCTGCTGCTGGTGTTGGTGCTGGTGGTTGTGGTGGTGCTGCGGCTGATGGTAGTTCTGCTGGTGCTGCTGCGGGTGCTGGCGGTGTTGGTGACCAGCAGGCTGCGTAACGACCGCCTAGGAAGCGTTTTTTCGGAGGTCTTTTGGGGCCACCTTGGGGCTCTCTGGGGGTTCTCTTGGGGCCCTCTTGGGGCCATCTTGGGGCTCTGTTGGGGTGGTCTTGGGGCCCTCTTGTGGCTCTGTCTGGGCGTCTGGCCCCCCCTCGTCGGGCCATCTTGGGGGCCACGGCTGAAACAAAAAGAATGTTGCGTTAATTCGGATCGCCCCCCTTGGGAACTCACCGCAACGCCTTGGGGCCCTCTGGTGCCACTTTTCTTAGGACGGTCGTGGGCGCTCTTGGGCCGTCATGGGGCAACCTTGGGCCTCCCTCGGGGCCCTCTGGGGCAAGATTGCTGCCGTCTTGACGCCCCGAGAGCCCATCGGAAACGAGGGAGCGAGAAAACAATCAACATTGAGTTTCCGTAGGTTTCGGAACCCGTTTGGCATTTTTTGTGGGGTCCTTGAATGGCCCGAGCGACTGGAATTCCCCTCGGGGTCGTATCGAAGCTTCTTGGATGCGGGTCGGAAGCCACCTTGAGCCAGCTTGAGTTATCGTGGCCATCTTGGGTGCCATCTTGGGTTTCTAGGGCTCTCTGGGAGCCATCTTGGGCCATCTTGGGCGCTCTGATGGGTCGATCCCCCCCCCCCCCCTCCCAGGCCCATGGGAGGGGGCAGGGGGATTGGTGCACCCCTCCCCTGAGCAGGGGAAGGAGGTGTTGGCAGAGAGAACGCGCAACTCGCTAAACCACCTACGCCCAAAGGGCTGGTGGGGTGATCCTGGCGAAGGGCCCGCCCAACCATGTGCAGTTGTGAATACTGTAGTTGCGCCTACCACCTGCGGCGGCGAAGCTCTTTGTGGGACCTCGACACGTTTGAGGGGCGTGCCGACATGGGCGGCGGTGCCACGCGACCTTCACATTGGGGCCTTAGGTGCCCCCCCCCCCCTGGTGCCACAAAACGTGCGAGGGGTGTGCCGACATGGCGCGGCTGTGCCATGAGAGCTTCTCCATTGGGGCCTCAGGCGGAGCTCCCTATGAGGCCACGAAGCGTGTAAGGGGTGTGCCGAAATGGGGCGGCGGCGCATGCGAATTTTCTATTGGGACATTCGGTGGGGTTCACCACGGTGCCACGAAACCTATGAGGGTTGTGCCAAAATGGGCGCTGGTGCCACGCGATCTTTCCCACTGAGGCCTTAAGCGGGGCTCCCATGGGGCCACGAAGCGTGCGAGGGGAGTGCCGAAATAGCGCGGCGGTGCCATGCGAACTTCCCCACTGATGCCTTCGGCGGGGTTCCCTATGGGGCAGCGCAACGTGTGAGGGGTATGCCGAAATGGGGCGGCGGTGCCATGCGAACTTCCCCACTGAAGCCTTAGGCGACGCTCCCCATGGGGCCGCGAAGCGTGCGCGGGGAGTGCCGTAATTGATGGCGGTGTCATGCGAATTTTCCCGCTGAGGCCTTCGGTGGAGCTCCCCATGGGGCCACGAAGCGTCGGAGGTGTGCGCCGAACTTGAGCGGCAATGCCATCCAAACTTTTCATTTGGGCCTTTGGCGGGGCTCCCTATGGGGCCGCGGAACGTGTGAGGTGTGCGCCGAAATTGGGTGGCGGTGCCATGCGAACTTTCCCACTGATGCCTTAGGTGGAGCTCTCAATGGGGTCGCGAAACGCGTGGGGTGCGAGCCGAAATGAGGCGGCGGCGCCACGCAAACTTCCCCACTGAAGCCGAAGGTCGGGTTCCCAAGGGGCCGCGGAACGTGTGCGGGGTGTGCCGAAGTGGGGCGGCGGTGCCATGTTAGCTTTCCCACTGGGGCCTTAAGCTGAGCTCACCATGGGGCCGCGAAACGTCTGAGTGGTGCGCCGAAACAGATACATGCGGAGGGCAGGGGCGGGGATGGGAGGAGCGAGGGAGGGGGGAGGGGGAGGAGGAGGGCGAAGTGAGCGCGGAACGCGGGGCGCTGTCTCTGCAAAACGAGGACCCAACACCGCGAGATGGTTGAGAATGAAGGGCACCTTGCGCCGCCGCTTCCGTGGCTGCATTTTCCAACCCCGCTCCCCCATCCCCCCTCGCCCTTTCTCTCTTCGCCCTCCCCCTCTATCCTGCGTCCAATCCCCCTCCTTCTCCCTCCCTCCCCCAATCCCCCCCGCGCATCATGCCCCAATCCCTCAGCCACCCCCTCCTGGAAGGAAGGGGTGGGGCTGAGGAAAAACAGGGTGGATGGGGGAAGGGGGGGGAGAGCGAGGGATGAGGAAGGGGGGGATGAGGAGGCATCTATGGCGACGTGCAGGCCAGGCGGCCAGGCGGCGGCGGCAGCCAGGCGGCGGCCGAGCCGCGGGGCCCTCCCCGTTCCTTCCCTCTCCCCCGCGCCCTTCCTTCCACCCCGCCCACCCTTCATTTTCAAGCAATGTCCTTTCTACTTCCCTCCCTCTGTCTCTGCTGCGTCTCCTCTTCTTCCCCCCCCTTCCGCTTCCCTTTCACTTCCCCTCTTCCGTTTTCCGCCCCCCGTGTCTCCTCCCACTTTCTCTTCTTGTGCCCCCTGTCCTCGGTCTCCTCCTCTTGCCCCCTGCCGCCC
>CAUYUJ010001584.1:50000-99530 GCA_963575745.1 Prorocentrum cordatum | reverse complement strand
GTAGTACTAGTAGTAGTAGTCGTAGTAGTAGTAGTAGTAGTAGTAGTAGTAGTAGCCGTAGTCCTTGAAGTCAAGGTATAATCACTTATAGACTTTCTAGAAGTAGTACTCGTCGCCTATCCGTCTCCTCCCCCAAGGTGCCTTGCCCCTGCCCCCCCCCTCCTAGGGTTTCCCCCTCGTCTTCTCTCTCCTTTCCTTTCTCCTCCGCTTCCTCACGTCCCTTGCCCCCGGCGCGGCCGGCCGGCTCGGCTCGGTCGGCAGAGTCTTAGTGCCCTCTTGGGCGGTCTTAGAGGCCTCGTGGGCCGTTTGCAACGCCGTGAAGGGCTCGTGGGCCGTTTGCAACGCCGTGTAGGAGTGGTACGAGATTTGCCCCTTGGGCCTCTCTTCGCAAGCCTGTTAGAGGCCTCTTGGAGCGTCTTGGCGGCCTCTTGGGTCATCATGGGCCCATCTCGGGCGTCTTGGAGCGATCAGTCGGCGTTTTTGTTGCTCTCTTTGGCCGTCTGGGGGGTGTCTCGGGAGGCTCCAAGCCGAGCTTGGGCAGCCCGGACGGGGCATCGCCGGCCTTCTTGGGGAGTTCGTGGACCCTCTTGGGAGCGTCTTGGAGCGGAAGGCTCGAAATTTCGGTTCGCCCCCCCTCCCCCCCCCCTTGTTGGGCCACTCTTGGGGCCGACTTCGAGCCCTCTTGGGCCTTCTTGGGCGCCTCTTGGGTCGTCTTGGCGCTAGTTTGGGTTTTCTTGGGAGCCTCTTGGGCCCTCTTGGTGCCCCCTTGAGGCCGTCTTAGCAGCCTCGTGGGCCGTTTGCAACGCCGTGAAGGCCGAAGAGGCGTATATGCCACACATATACGTTTTCCCATAGGAATGGGACGATTTTGGCCCCTTGGGCCTCTCTTCGCACGCCTGTTAGAGGCCTCTTGGAGCGTTTTGGCGGCCTTTCGGGTCGTCTTGGGCCCATCTTGGGCGTCTCGGAGCGATCATTCGTTTTTTTTGCTCTCTTGGGACGTCTGGGGGTGTCTTGGGAGGCTCCAAGCCGAGCTTGGGACCGCTCTAGAGGACTTCGGTCCGGGGTCGAAGTGGGCGAGGGGCGGGGTGGGTGGGGGGCGGGGGGGGAAGGGGGGGGGGGGGGGGGGGCGGCAATTGCCGGGGTTGGTGTCCCGTGGGGGGGGGGGGTTCTGTGAAGGGGGATTGTCTCACACGCCCAGAGACCCACAGGGTTTCGGCGGATTTGAACACCCAGCGTCGCTAGCCGTACCGCGCCTCTGCTTCCGTGCCTCAGCAAGGGGTCGGCGGATTTTCCTTCTGGACACATTGAAGTGAATGTGATGCAGGCTGGTGACCCTCGCAGCAATCCTATCAACGCTTTCTGTGGCAGGGGGCACAATTTTGCTATTCTGGGCAACATCATCGTGGTCCCTTCAAGCCGGGGCGAGGGCATCGGGGGTGAAATGGTTCGCCGAGCATGCAATTTTGCATTCGCATTGCCGTCGATGCCTGAAATCGTCGTCTTGCTTGTCCAGGAAGACTACGCCGCAGCTCGGCGTTTCTACAGGAAGACGGGATTCGTGGACACAGATCTGACCATGGTCAAAGGAGGGGCGACCTTCCGGCTTGTTGCACAACATCGTGCTGGAGCGGAAGTACGCCTGCTTGAGGAAAGAGATGCAGCAACGCTTGCGACGTGGCTGGTGGCAGAGAGCGATGCCCTCCAGTTGGCAATGGACGGAGGTGACTTCGGCCGGCCAGTGTCAGAGGAAGGAATCCAAAACAAGTGGTTGGGCATGTCAGAGTGGTGCCGCGAAGAACGATCCCGGGAACTTTTGAGCCATCAGGTGTTTACGGCAAGACAGAAAGGGTGTGCCATTGGGCATATTGAGGTGGGTGTTATGAAGTCTATCGATGTAGCACACAATCCCGTCAATGCATATTGCGGTTTTGAGCCCTTTGTGCTTTTAATGTATATTCATGTCCTTCCGCAGCGTCGAGGCTTGGGCGTCGGAACAACTATAGTGAGGGAGGCATGCGAATGTGCGCGCCGCACTGGGGCTAAGCAGGTTGTGGGCATTGTTGCAGAGACAAACACACAAGCACGGCGATTCTACTCGCGCGCTGGCTTTCGTGACACAGGAGTTTCTGTGAACAAGATGGGCTCTCGGTTTTGGCTCATTGAGTACAGCTTTGCGCCCAATCCCGCATAGAGGCAATGCTTGTTTTGCCAAAGACACCGGATGGTCAGGCCTCTAACCGCGGCGCGCTGCCCATATGTGTCATCACCAAAAAAGCGCGGTTGTTCCTTGGCGATGGCTGTAACTGCTAGGTCCATTGAACTGGGTGGTGGCGAAGCCCTCCCTTAGCCGAGCCCCCCAATCAGTTTTGTTATTTTGGTAACGCGCCTGTGGGATTCAGACATACATGACCGAGGCAAGCGCGACAACAAAAAGGGTGTGGGAGCGTTGTTCCAATATGTGCTCGGATTGTTCTGGCATTGTTCGAAATGTCGTCGTCGTGGCTCGTCGTCGTCGTCCTCTTCAGATTGCGCGCCAGGGGGCACTTTGCGGTCTTGATCGCGGTCGGGCGTGCGTTCTCTAACATTGAACATTTTGTTGTTGAATCGGATATGATGCGAACCGCGCAGATTTCAAACCTTTAATATCTCTGGGAAATGCCCTTGGGAGGCTTGTCCACGTGGGGTTCTCCAGGGGGGGTGTCCAGATCCTTGCGGGGTTGTCCAAGGGGTTTTCCGGGCCGCGTTGCTTTGCGAGCACGTAAGCACGGCACAACCAGGGAAGCCCAGCTGGGAATGTCGCCATTCATTTCCCTTCCCCTCCTGCCCGTTCCTCGTCTCTCGCGCCCCCCTTCCGCTCCCGTTTGCGCGCCCTCCTTTGCCGCGCTTCCCCAAACAGCTGCGCTGATTGGGAACGGTACCCTCGCCTCAACGCTGGCCACATCCTTTCTTGGGTACGTATGGTGTTGCCGCTCGGGTGCCAGCCACATCCGTGATTGGGAATGGTGCTCTCGTCCGAGCTCTGGCTACATTCCCGTCTGGGATTGGTGCTGTCGCCTGCGCGCTGGCCACGTCCCTCCTCATTAAGCGTGGTGAGCTCGCCTCAGCGCTGGCCACATCCCTAAGTGGGCATTGCGCTGCCGCTCGACCGCCAGCCGTAGACACATGCTGGGACGCTTATGTTATGCATATTGGAGGGACTGTCCGGGTTGTCCGGGTTGTCTGGTGGATTGTCCGGGGATTTTCTTGGATATGATTCATGGGCTTACGCCGCGCCGCCGACCCCTTGGGATATCTGGTAAGGCCTTGGGTGTGCGGGGGGGTTCCGTGCAGCATTAACAATATGTCTTTCGCTATCTCGCGCGTGTTTTTTTCTTGTGCACTGCCCCCTTCATGTCGCCGCGCCAAATTGCCGCCGGTTGCTGCGGCCTCGCGCCAGGTCCACCCTCAGCAACTTGGTACGTGTGTATGTACTAATGGTCGTATGTATATATATATATATATATATATACACATATACATATGTGTATGTATACACAAGCACATGCAATCTTATATTGTACACACACACGCGTACATAACATGGGCAGGCATGCGTGCACAGAGGTGGCACTGCGCGGTGCCATTCGACAGCGTGTTTTTGGGCTCACGAAGTGGCTCGTGGTGTGTTCATTCGGCGCCAGCGACAGCGGATGATGAAGGGCAGAGGTAGCTGTGATCCTCGGGCAGCATGGTTCGCCATCAGCGAGCAGCAACGCGTTCTGTGGCCAGCCACGAGCAGATCTCAATTAGTTTTTGCGTGTGCCGGGCATGTGCATATGTAATCCAGATGATACAGGGGCGTCCCCCCGCAACGCAAATATATATATATATATATATATATATATATAGATGTATGTATATATATATATATATATATATATACATATATGGGAGATCCCGGGCCCCGGGCCCCGGGCCGGAACCTCCCTTGTATATAGGGTGCGGGCCTCTCCCGGGGCGCCCTTCCGGCGGCCCCCGCGCGTTCCAGCCCGCCCAAGAGGGCTTCAGGAGCGCCGAGAGAACCCCAGGATCGCTTCAAGACCGCCACGGATCGCTTCCAGAAGGGTCAAGACGCGCTCAAACCGCCCCAAAGGGCCTTCAAGAGGCCCCCCACGAGCGCCCCGGGAGACCAAAATGGCCCCATTCCCTTCGTAAAACGTACATTTTTACGATATCAGCTCCCTTAGCTGTCGGAGCGGCCCGAAAGCCCCACGAGGCGCCCAAGGACGCTCCAGGACGACTGAGGACAGCCCCGAGACGGCCCAGGAGGCCCTCCCGGGACGCCCCTCCGGCGGCCCCCGGGCTGCCCAGTCCGCCCAAGAAGGCTCCAAGAGCGCCGAGAGAACCCCAGGATCGCTTCAACACCGCCACAGATCGCTTCCAGAAGGGTCAAGACGCGCTCAAACCGCCCCAGGAGGCCTTCAAGAGGCCCCCCACGAGCGCCCCGGGATACCAAAATGGCCCCATTCCCTTCGTAAAACGTACATTTTTACGATATCAGCTCCCTTAGCTGTCGGAGCGGCCCGAAAACCCCACGAGGCGCCCAAGGACGCTCCAGGACGACTGAGGACAGCCCCAAGACGGCCCAGGAGGCCCTCCCGGGACGCTCCTCTGGCGGCCCCCGGGCTGCCCAGTCCGCCCAAGAAGGCTCCAAGAGCGCCGAGAGAACCCCAGGATCGCTTCAAGACCGCAAAAGATCGCTTCCAGAAGGGCCAAGAGGCCATCAAACCGCCCCAAGAGGCCTCCAAGAGGCCCCCCAAGAGCGCCCCGGGAAACCAAAATGGCCCCATTCCCTTCGTAAAACGTACATTTTTAGGATATCAGCTCCCTTGGCTGTCGGAGCGGTCCGAAAGCCCCACGAGGCGCCCTAGGATAGCCCGAAGACAGCCCAGGAAGGCCTCCCGGGACGCTCCTCGGGCGGCCCCCGGGCCTCCCAGTCCGCCAAAGAAGGCTCCAAGAGCGCCGACAGAAGCCCAGGATCGCTTCAAGACCGCCAAAGATGCTTCCAGAAGGGACAAGAGGCCATCAAACCGTCCCAAGAGGCCTCCAAGAGGCCCCCCAAGAGCGCCCCGGGAAACCGGTCCATGCGCGCTAACCTGGGCCAGTGCAACCAAGGCTTCGCAGCATCCTGCGAGAGCCGGCCGGCACTCTGGCTGCCCCCCGCGTGCAGTGACCAATCGCCCATTCGTCGCCTATTGGGGCCTGACAGCCCATCCCCCCCCCAGGGCAGTGCGGAGTTGCCATTGAGGGGGGCCGATCGACGATCTGTCGGCGATTTATCGCCGATTCCAGGTCGATGTTACCCTCCTCCTTCTCCTGCTCCTCCTCCTCCTTCTCCTCCCCCCCCTTTTCCTCCTCCTCCTCCTCCTCCTCCACCTCCTCCTCCTCCTGCTCCTCCTCCTCCTCCTGCCTCCTCCTCCTCCTCCTCCTCCTCCTCCTCCTCCAAGACCTCCTCATCCTTCTCCAGGGCGGCCTCGCGATGGCGAGAAGGGTAGCCACGCGCCGCGCGTCGCTGGGCGCGCCGCGAGACGTCGGGCAACCTAGAAAAACGCGCCCCGACCCCTCGGGCCATGATGTTCCAACCTACTTGAACTTAAGAGTGAGTCAGGCCCTGGGAGGCGATACTCGTTCGATACTGTTCCGGGATGTTTCTGGGTGCTCGAACTTATTTCTGGGATGTGGTCCTTCAGCACGACGGGAGCAACATAACCCTTGGGCACCCCCGAGGAAAGAAGCGAAAGAGAGCGAGCGTGGCTCGCGCGGGTGCTCTTTGGAAGGCACTGCAGGTCCACGGCCGTTCTGCAGGGTCTGTTTCGGTCCGAACGATTCGATTCGGTATCGATCCTGGCAGGCCCGATCCGATTCGATGCCGCTGCTCCAGCGATCCGATGCGGCCCCATGCTTGCGTGGCGTTGCTGTGCATCTCCGCGCGGCCGATCCTATCCGATCTCGACTCCGCCCCGATGCGGCCCCATCCGGTGCACATTCCAGTCCGACCCGATTCTCCGATCCGATGCTGGCTGATCCTGCGACGCACGTACAGTCCTGAGGGTCCCGTCCCGTGTAGCCAAGAGAAGGGAGGATGACGAGAGGTCCTCTTCGCCAGGCGAGCAACGCAAAAAACCGGGGTCGTGTGCGCCGACACTGGCGCGTAAGTTGCCCGCGTAAGGTCCCTCATCTCCAATGCAGCGTGCCGATCTGGCGGCCCGCGTAAGCTGCCGCGTAACGTCGCTACGTCGTCTCGCGCAAAACCCGCTTCTGATCGTCGGTCATGTGAGGGGCCTCCTCGCCAGGACATGCAGGGGAGGACGGCAGGGCGGGCAGAGGATTCTGAGACGATACGCTTCCTTAAGCGGTGGAGGGTCCCCTGGTGGATGGCCTTGGCCAGGCATCCATCTCTGAGGGTCAAACAGCCCGCAGCGAACGTCAGGGCGCTCCTGCTTCGGGCGCGAGCTCCTGGCAGCGGCCCCGGCAGGGCCTCCCAGGGGGCCCTAAACTTGCGACGATGTCCAGCCCTCCTCCTCCCCCTCCTCCTCTTCCTCCTCCCCCCCTCCTCCTCTTCCTCCCCCTCCTCCCCCGGAGGCGGAGAAGGAGGAGGAGGAGGAGGAGGATGGGAGGAGGAGGAAGAAGAGGAGGAGGAGGGGGAGCTGAGCACAAGGAGGCGGGAGGAGGAGGACCTCCTCCTCCTCCTCCTCCGCCTCCTCCCTCTCCTCCTCTCCTTCTCCTCCTCCTTGTGCTCCTCATCTTCCTCCTTCTCCTCCCCTCCTCCCTCCTCTCCCTCCTCCCCTCCTGCTCCGCTCCTCCTCCTCCCCCTCCTCCTCCTCTTCTTCCTACTCCTCCGCCCCTGCGGTCCCGCCGTGTCGCCGCGGGCGCTTCGGAGCGAGCCTGGCGCCGCGCGCGCTCGCGTTCCGCGCGGGCCCCGCGGCGAGCGTCGCTTCCCCCCTTGGCGATTTATCGCGGTCTGGGCTGCTGAGGCCCACGACCTACCCTCACCCGCCGGCGTCGTCTTCGTCGTCGTCGTGGTCGTTTTTTGTCGGCCTCCTCGGGCGCCCTCGTCCCCACAGCTGGGTCCGCCCCGAAGTTCGGGTCGTCGCGGGTTGCGCAACAACTGGGGAGTAGGCTTCATGCAATTGGCAGAGCCGCTGGCGGCTAGGCATCCACCGATGACGTCGACGACGACGCCGCGGCCACGTCTCCAATGGCGAGCCCGTGGTGGACGAACGGTGTTCTTTCGGTTTTCCAGCGGCCGTCTGGACGACAACTCCAAAAACCAACAATCACCATCGATTCCCTTGTCCGCTGCCGCTAGCGGTCCGCGCAAGAAAGCGCGCGCTGTGGTCGGCCCGACGGCAACAGATCTCCAACATCGAACACGATCCCAACAGAAGGGGGACCCCCCGTGGGTGTGCGCTCTCCCTGCTAAACAACGATCAGTCTCCGCCGGCGTCGTTGTCGTGGTCGTGGTCTTCCAGAGACCTCCTTTTCTGACCCCGGCGATTCACGGGTGATTCTCTGGAAGTGGTCGGCCGCGCTTTTGGCGATCACGACCGCAGCCCCTTCCAGCAGCGCGGGCGCGAAGGCCGGTTGTGGTGCCTGCGTCGCGCTCCTGAAGATGCTTCGCCACATATTGTCCGAGAGAACTTGGGAGGTTTCTCCAGCTCTGCGGAGGGGCCCCCGAGCTCCACGTCCAGCTTCCAAGCCGTTTCTTCCTTCAGTTCCCTCCGCCAAAGCGGCCACTGGACGGGCACGTCGACGGAAACGATGAGATCCTGCAGCGTCCGCGTCCGACCTTTCAGTCCGCCACCTGCAACGCCAGGCGCAAGAGGACTTCCGGACCTCACACGGGTTGACGAAAGACCAGGTGGCGAGAACGCACGGCTGCGGCTCGGAGACGGGGGCAAGGATCGTAATCATACTCCCCCACGGCGAACGTTCGCCACAACGCCGTCGACCGCGCGGGGGCGTGAAACACCAGCAGTACTACACCACAGCCAGATCTCAATCAGTAGACAGTCCGACTGCCCGGACGTTCTGAAATAAAGAGTACAGAAGAGACAGACAGAGGGGAAACAGAACGGGTCCGTTGCCAACTGGACGCGTGCGGGCACATTGTGCACGTAGCCGATGTATACGATGTGCACCCCTATGGTTTTGTTATTGCATATGGCACGGCGCATGATGGATGCACATATATATGTACACGTGTGCGCACGTGTGTGCATGTAAACGTATATGTGTATGTTTATTTACACGACACGGACAACGTGTATATATACATATATATATATACACATATATATAGACCCGGATCTGAATCGGTACATGCATGTGTGCATGTATCTGTACATATGCACGTGTCCTTGGACGTGCCCGTGTTTATGTCCATGTGTGTGCATATTTCCATACGCGTGTGCGTTCTATATGTACACGTACGTGTCGACGTATATCTGTATGTGCATGCCCCCAGGCTGGCGTCATGCCGCCCAGACGTGATCCTGAAAACTTGGAACCATTCGAGACGTGCACGGACGGACCAATATTTCGCACAGACGGGTCGTAGACTCCCCCTGACTTTTCGAGGACGCTTGGCGACGACCTCATTTATGCACGCAATGATTGGAGACTTCGCGGAAGTGGCCCCGGGCAGGTGGACAGCAATAGTGATGCCCAGAAGGCGTGCATCACCCGAGCCTGGTCGCCGAAATGGTATTGATCCACCGGCAGGTCGGTCACGAGAGCGGCGTTTGCGACGCGGACACCGCCCCAGGACGTATTCATCCGCGTGGCGAGGTCGGCGTAGACCACTTCACGACAAGCAGCAGGCAGTTCGACGCACGAACACAGGAAGACATCAGCAAAAGGCTTGCATAAAACCATCGCACGCGTCACAGAGCCCCCCCCATCGATTTTTTCCCTATAGAAGCCTTCGCAAGGGTAATGTTGCACGCGCGCCCACCCGCGACCGTGCCCTGTGTGGCACGACGTGGGGTGTCGTCAGGTTCTTCGCCTCATCATCCCGGGGCACGGACACAAACTTACCAAATCCGCCGTATGTTCTGGCGTGCCTCCTGGTCGCCACGGCGAGAGGGTTCCAGAGGGCTCCAAGAGGGTTCCAGAGGGCTCCAAGACAAACGAAGAGGTCCCCAAGCTAGCCTCAGAAAGACCGAAACCGGGCCTAGAGGGCTCCAAGACGACTGCAAGAGGGGCCCAAGAGGGCGAAAGCGAGTGACGACTCTGCGCCTTCCGCCGAAGAGGCCGTAGGAGAATCCAAGAAGGCCCCAAGAGGTTTCCAGAAACTCCGACGACCCAGTGTGAGTTTCTAGCGCTTCCACAACCACCGGACCCCCCCCCCAGGCGTCGGAATATTTTATCCCTGGAGACCCCGGCGAACCTTTGCCGACATCTCAACGAACATTGAAAACGCCTGGGACCCACAATCCAGACACGGCGGTGGTGCGTGCCGATTGTCAGTATATGTCTGACGTGCGGACTGAACCCGTACCATTGCATGGCGATGGCGGCTCCCTTTTCCCAGCCCTGCACCGAATAGGAAAACTGCATGGCCTCTCTGGTGGAGTCCGCCGCCGCGCCGACGAACGGTTCAAATGCTGATGTACGTTGGAATCCGCTTCGGAGCCTCAGGCGCCTAAGAGAGCGTGAAACGATCTTTCGTATGTCATGGCATCCAATATCAACCCAGGGATCACGGATGCAGATTTCATGGGAACCTCACAGACCACACACGCTCCACCGGAAGTCAGGATTTCCGAACGCGGCCTAACAGCCGTTCCGACATGGCTGTCGTCACGTCGGCCGTCGCTCGCACTGGTCGGGTTGATTTTGGACCCGTCCGGCCAGTCCCGCCTGCATGATGTCCACTGGCGTTGGAAACGGGGGGCCGAGTATTGAACAACGAATCCCGCCCCAGGAAGCTCGCGAACACACCCCAGGAGCTCGGGGACACTTTTGGGTCGCAAGTGCACTACTTGCACTCTTCCAGGATACCCTACTGAAGGTTCCCAGCGTGCCAGAACGGTTTCTGGAAAGGTTGCCCTTGCTCCACTTTCTCCTGCTGCTACTCCGCCTTCTCCTCGTTCGCCTGCCATGTCCCATCTCTCATCTTCTTCCCCTGCGCATTCAAGCGCACTCTGCCCACCAGTTGGTCAAACACATGCTCCGATACCTTCGTGGCGCCCCCTCCTAAGGTTTGACCGCACGGGCACTCTTGAAAAGGGGAGGCGCGGCGGAAATTCGCCGTAGGCATCTCGGAGAACACGTACGGGTGAAAGTTGCCGTCCTTGTCGCACGCGTCTTCCCAGCCCCGTTTCCAGCCCTCGGTGACAGCGCGTCCGGCGTTGAGTTCGGAACTCCTGTATTCATCCCGCTTGTACAGCGCTTCCGCCACCTGACGCAGCCGCTGGCCCACAGGCGTCAGTTAGAAGCGCTGTGCATTGTCTTCGCGCTCCCTTGCGCGCGTGCCACACGTGCCGCAAAGTATGGGCTCGGCAGTTCCACCAGTGAGCACTGTCAGAAAACTTGCAAGGCCCTGATTTGCCAGCACAACTGACAAAGGCTTATGGTGGCTATTCCGCTCTTCCAACACTCCACATTCCCAGCACTTCCGGTGCAGACCAGAAAGGATGTCTTGGGCGTCACGCTGCATGAAGAGAAGTGAACACAGAAGGGGGCAGTATAGCAGTGGGGGAGGGGCGCGTGGAAAAGGGCTGCAGACAGCGACGTCGAAAGACAATGGGCACCAGGCGCGCGGCCCCGCCCGCTGAGCCAAGAGTGGACGATCACGCCGACACGGATGCGTACAAGACGGGAAAATACCAATAGACTCGGACGCCAACGGTGGATGTCCACTAGCGGTCATCTCTGCCAATTGCTGGAAGTCCCCCCCCCACTTGTTTTCAAGCGCCCAGGCCTCTCGAGGCCCTTCTCTTGGGCAAAGGTTGGACGGTCGCTGCCTGGCGAGGGCGACGAGAAGAAGGAGGAGGAGGAGGAGAAGAAGGAGGAGGTGGAGAGAGAGGGGGAAGAGGACGAGGAGGAGGATGAGGAGGAGGAGGAAGAGGAGGAACAGGAGGGGCAAGAGCAGGAGCAGGACGAAGAGGAAAAGGAGGGGCAAGAGGAATAGGGGGGGGATGAGGATGATGATGAGCAGCAGGAGGAGGAGATATTTCGGGACGTCTCCGAGGCCTTCTTGCGCACACGGGGTGTCTTCCAGCAGTTGGCCGAGGCGACTGCTGTTGGGCACGCACCGTCGCCGTCCCAGTGTATTTGCATCCGTTCTGTACGCATCCTTGTCGGCGCGATCGTCCGTGCACTCTTGGCTCAGTGTCCGCGGCCGCGTGCCTTGTGTCCATTGTCTTTCCACGTCGCCGTCTGCAGCCCTTTTCCACGCGCCCCTCCCCCATTGCTATGCTCTCCCCTTCTGTGTTCACTTCTCTTCATGCAGCGTGACGCCCAAGACATCCTTGCTGGTCTGCACCGTAAGTGCTGGGAATGTGGGGTGCTGGAAGAGCGGAATAGCCGCCATAAGCCTTTGTCAGTTGTGCTGGCAAATCAGAACCTTGCGAGTTTTCTGACAGTGCTCACTGGTGGAACTGCCGAGCCCATACTTTGCAACACGTGTGGTACGCGCGCAAGGGAGCGCGAAGACAATGCACAGCGTTTCCACCTGACGCCTGTGGGCCAGCAGCTGCGTCAGGTGGCGGAAGCGCTGTGCAAGCGGGATGAATGCAGGATTTCCGAACTCTACGCCGGACGTGCTGTCACCGAGCGCCGGAAACGGGGCTGGGAAGACACGTGCGACAAGGACGGCAACTTTCACCCGCACGTGCTCTCCGAGATGCCTACGGCGAATTTCCGCCGCCCCTCCCCTTTGCAAGAGCGCCCGTGCGGTCAAACCTTACGAGGGGGCGACGACGACGACGACGAGGGCGACGACGACAACGACGACGACGACGACGAGGATGGTACCGAAAACCACGACGACGGCGACAATGTCGGTTCTGCAGGCTCGGTGACTTGGGTGCCATTGCGTTCTTGGTGCCCTGATCGCGCCCTCTTGGCGCCTCCATGGCGACCCTTTGGAGCCCTCTGGGTCCAGTCTGGGGGCCCGGAGAGGCCCCAGTAAGCTCAGAGAGGCCCCGACGGAGCCCCGAACAGACAGCGTGGAGGTCTCATCCAAACGCGCTGTTCGATGAGACCTACTAGCGTTTTTTTGGGGCCCTGTTGGGACCCCCAAGCGAGCCCCAAGAGATCCCCAAAGGGCCCAACAGGGCCCCAAAAGGGCCCCAAAAGGAGCCCAGAGGGGCCCAAGAGGGCTCCAGGAGGGCCCCAGCAATTAGGTACCAACGGACCCTTGGTTGGTACCTAACTCCTGGTGCCCTCTTGGGGCTCGTTTGGGGAACCCAAGGAGCCCCAAGAGGGCCCCAGAACGCCCCAAGCGCGCCCATCGGCCCGCGCAGGCTTGCCTTGAAATTGAGAGCTCTGAGTGTGTGCATTTGTTTTTTTTTGTGTGTGTGTGTGTGTGTGTGTGTGTGTGTGTGTGTGTGTGTGTGTGTCAGCATTCGCTAGTTTGTGTCCCTTTCTAGCTTCTCGCTGGAGCGGAGTTCGCCGCCTCGCCGCTGACGGAAAAACACACACACACACAGCGTGTGTGTGTGTGTGTGTGTGTCAGTGCGGCCGATCCGCGCAGGAGATTTCAATATCAGGGCATCGAGGGGAGCATTTGTTCGTGCCCGCCCACCGAGGCGCTGCCGCGCGGCGAGCCGCGTGGAATGCTGCAGAGAGGAATATTCTTTCGTTCCTAAGGTTTTGCCACGTGGCCAGTCGAGTTGTTTTGTGTTTTTTTTTGTTTCTCCCCCCCAGGCTTTGCCACGCGGCGAGTAGGAGTGGATTCGTATGTATGTCCGCCCCTCAGCGTTGCCACGTGGCGATCAGAGTAAAGTAGTTTTGTTTCGTCCTCCGCGCGTTGCCGCGTGGCGCGTCGAGCGGAGCAATGTTTTTTCGCCCCGTGGTCTTGCAGCTCCGCGCGCCCATCGGCCCGCCCAGGCCTGCCCTAGAATTGAGAACTTCGAGTGTTTCAGGGCGGCAGATTTCGCGGGAGTCTTCAAAATCAGGGCATCCGATGGAGTGTTTTCTAGTTTCGCCGGGGCGTTGCCGCGAGGCCGGATGTTTGGGACCTTCGAGCCCCCAGGTTCGATCGGTTTGGGGAGTCTTCGCGGATTTGTCGGGTCTCCCCGGGCGTCCTTAACTTGCCACAGTCGGGTTCCCCTCGAGTGTCCGTCGGAAGGCTCCTCAGGATGGATCTAGGGGTTTAGATTTCCGACGGCGTGAAGAAATTACGATTGGAGGTTTTTCAGTGTTTTCGCTCTCTGGGGGCCCTCGACGGGCTCCTGGCCCGTCAGGAACAACCCACGACGAACGATTGGCTCTAGTCAAAGGGTCGGGATTCCCAGGGATCCCGCATGTAAGGAATAACAACATCGAGTGTCTGGCTCTGGTGCGCCCCGATGCCAGACGACGACGAGTACGCCGATGCAGTTCTGATGTCGTTATCGGGCTTGTTTTTCGCCCGTTCGGGGGACTTCTCCGAGTCAAACTGGCTACAGATCGCGTGCGCTCAAAGGTGTATGGGGCATTGCTCTGCGGCCATGTTGGCTCAAGGCCCAACCATGACAAGTTCTTTTCCCGGCAGTCTGATGACAGACATTCGGTAACTTGTCTTACAATGACATCCGGTGAGTCACATTCAAGTCGCGCTCGTCTGGAAGCCAGCGATGAGGGTGGCGACATGGACATGCGCAAAGTTAGTTTGGTGAGTGCTGAAGCTGAAACCTCATCAGAACTCCTTGCCGACTGGCTCAATTCTGAAGGGCCAGAAGTACAGATGGCAGTGGACGGAGGGGATTTTGGGCGCCCAGTCACGGCAGCAGGAATCAGAAACACATGGCGCAATTTACCATCATGGGTTGCCGAACACAGGAGCCGCAATCTGATTGAACAACACACTTGCTTGGCCTATGTTGGAGATTCTACAGGCTTACGCCACATCCGCCGACCCCTTGTATTCCTTGTTCGCTCAGGTATCGCTTCCTTCTTTATCTCCCTTCCCCAGGGGCTCTTGGCGGGTCCTTGGCGCTTCCGTGGGGGATGAGGCGGAGGAGGGGGAAGATACATAGATGGAGGAAGGTGAGGATGAGGAAACGGTGTCAAGCGGACCCCGGTAGGGGTCCAGGGATTCATTTCGAGTGGATATCGCCTTCACCCCCTTCTGGTTTGCGGTCCTGTCTGGCGCAAGGAGAACGTCTACAGCCCCAGGGCCGACCTTCCTAACGAATAGGATGCATCTCTTCCTCCTCCTCCTCCTTCTCCTCCTCCTTCTCCTCCTCCTCCTCATTCTCCTCCTCCTCCGCCTTCTCCTCCGCCGACATTATTCTCCTACTCCTCCTTCTCCTCCTCTTCCTCCTTCACGCGAGGAAGAAGAGGAGGAGGAGGAGGAGGAGGAGGAGGAGAATGCGTTTGACCCCTTGTTTTCTATGCAGTGGTGTGTGTGTGTGGTTCGATATTGCTGATGAGGTCCGTCCGGGACCTGCGGGGGTAGTCCGTTGTCGGCGTGGGACTCCTTGTGGTGGCTTATGGGGCGGAGACTTTCGCACGCCTAGAGGCCGACAAGAGGTCGGCCGATATAAATGGTCATTGTGATTATGCGAGCAGGACAAGCGAGTTAGTAGTTGTAGTAGTAGTAGTCGTAGTAGTAGTAGTAGTCGTAGTAGTCGTAGTAGTAGTAGTAGTAGTAGTAGTAGTAGTAGTCGTAGTAGTAGTAGTAGTAGTAGTAGTAGTAGTAGTAGTAGTAGTAGTAGTAGTAGTAGAAGTAGTAGTAGTAGTAGTAGTAGTAGTAGTAGTAGTAGTAGTAGTAGTAGTAGTAGTAGTAGTAGTAGTAGTAGTAGTAGTGGTAGTTAGTAGTAGTAGTAGTAGTGGTAGTAGTAGTAGTAGTAGTAGTAGTAGTAGTAGTAGTAGTAGTAGTAGTAGTAGCAGTCGTAGTAGTTAAGTAAGTATAGTCTAGTCGTAGGGTCGTAGTCGTAGTAGTAGTTAGTAGTAGTAGTAGTAGTAGTAGTAGTAGTAAAGAAGTAGTAGTAGTAGTTAGTAAGTAAGTATCGTAGTCGTAGTCTAGTAGTAGTACTAGAGTAGTAGTAGTGTAGTGTAGTAGATATAGTTGGTAGTAGTAGTATTGTAGCAGTAAATGCAGGATTCGTAGTGTCATCTTTTGCTAGTAGTCTAATCGTAATCGTAGTAGTAGTCGTAGTAGTATGTCTTAGTAAGTAGTAGTCGTAGTATCAGCGTATATTAGTAGTAGTCCGTATCGTAGTCGTAGTAGTAGTAGTAGCAGTATAGTAAGTAGTAGTAGTAGTAGTCGTAGTAGTATTATATTGTAGTAGTAGTGAATAGTAGAAGTATCCGTAAGTATATAGTAAGTAGTAGTAGTAGTAGTAGTATAGTAGTAGTAGTCGTAGTAGTAGTCGTAGTAGTAGTCGTCGTCGTCGTAGTAGTAGTAGTAGTAGTAGGAGTAGTAGTAGTAGTACGTAGTAGTAGTAGTAGTAGTAGTAGTAGTAGTAGTAGTAGTAGTAGTAGTAGTAGTAGTAGTAGTAGTAGTAGTAGTAGTAGCCGTAGTCCTTGAAGTCAAGGTATAATCACTTATAGACTTTCTAGAAGTAGTACTCGTCGCCTATCCGTCTCCTCCCCCAAGGTGCCTTGCCCCTGCCCCCCCCCTCCTAGGGTTTCCCCCTCGTCTTCTCTCTCCTTTCCTTTCTCCTCCGCTTCCTCACGTCCCTTGCCCCCGGCGCGGCCGGCCGGCTCGGCTCGGTCGGCAGAGTCTTAGTGCCCTCTTGGGCGGTCTTAGAGGCCTCGTGGGCCGTTTGCAACGCCGTGAAGGGCTCGTGGGCCGTTTGCAACGCCGTGTAGGAGTGGTGCGAGATTGGCCCCTTGGGCCTCTCTTCGCAAGCCTGTTAGAGGCCTCTTGGAGCGTCTTGGCGGCCTCTTGGGTCATCATGGGCCCATCTCGGGCGTCTTGGAGCGATCAGTCGGCGTTTTTGTTGCTCTCTTTGGCCGTCTGGGGGGTGTCTTGGGAGGCTCCAAGCCGAGCTTGGGCAGCCCGGACGGGGCATCGCCGGCCTTCTTGGGGAGTTCGTGGACCCTCTTGGGAGCGTCTTGGAGCGGAAGGCTCGAAATTTCGGTTCGCCCCCCCTCCCCCCCCCTTGTTGGGCCACTCTTGGGGCCGACTTCGAGCCCTCTTGGGCCTTCTTGGGCGCCTCTTGGGTCGTCTTGGCGCTAGTTTGGGTTTTCTTGGGAGCCTCTTGGGCCCTCTTGGTGCCCCCTTGAGGCCGTCTTAGCAGCCTCGTGGGCCGTTTGCAACGCCGTGAAGGCCGAAGAGGCGTATATGCCACACATATACGTTTTCCCATAGGAATGGGACGATTTTGGCCCCTTGGGCCTCTCTTCGCACGCCTGTTAGAGGCCTCTTGGAGCGTTTTGGCGGCCTTTCGGGTCGTCTTGGGCCCATCTTGGGCGTCTCGGAGCGATCATTCGTTTTTTTTGCTCTCTTGGGACGTCTGGGGGTGTCTTGGGAGGCTCCAAGCCGAGCTTGGGACCGCTCTAGAGGACTTCGGTCCGGGGTCGAAGTGGGCGAGGGGCGGGGTGGGGGTGGGGGCGGGGGGGGGGGAAGGGGAGGGGGTGGGGGGGGGGGGGGGGGGCGGCAAATTGCCGGTTTGGGGTCCCCGGGGGGGGGGGCTTATGGGAGGGGGATAGTCTCACACGCCCGAGGACCCACAAGGGGTCGGCGGATTTTCCTTCTGGACACATTGAAGTGAATGTGATGCAGGCTGGTGACCCTCGCAGCAATCCTATCAACGCTTTCTGTGGCAGGGGGCACAATTTTGCTATTCTGGGCAACATCATCGTGGTCCCTTCAAGCCGGGGCGAGGGCATCGGGGGTGAAATGGTTCGCCGAGCATGCAATTTTGCATTCGCATTGCCGTCGATGCCTGAAATCGTCGTCTTGCTTGTCCAGGAAGACTACGCCGCAGCTCGGCGTTTCTACAGGAAGACGGGATTCGTGGACACAGATCTGACCATGGTCAAAGGAGGGGCGACCTTCCGGCTTGTTGCACAACATCGTGCTGGAGCGGAAGTACGCCTGCTTGAGGAAAGAGATGCAGCAACGCTTGCGACGTGGCTGGTGGCAGAGAGCGATGCCCTCCAGTTGGCAATGGACGGAGGTGACTTCGGCCGGCCAGTGTCAGAGGAAGGAATCCAAAACAAGTGGTTGGGCATGTCAGAGTGGTGCCGCGAAGAACGATCCCGGGAACTTTTGAGCCATCAGGTGTTTACGGCAAGACAGAAAGGGTGTGCCATTGGGCATATTGAGGTGGGTGTTATGAAGTCTATCGATGTAGCACGCAATCCCGTCAATGCATATTGCGGTTTTGAGCCCTTTGTGCTTTTAATGTATATTTATGTCCTTCCGCAGCGTCGAGGCTTGGGCGTCGGAACAACTATAGTGAGGGAGGCATGCGAATGTGCGCGCCGCACTGGGGCTAAGCAGGTTGTGGGCATTGTTGCAGAGACAAACACACAAGCACGGCGATTCTACTCGCGCGCTGGCTTTCGTGACGCCGGAGTTTCTGTGAACAAGATGGGCTCTCGGTTTTGGCTCATTGAGTACAGCTTTGCGCCCAATCCCGCACAGAGGCAATGCTTGTTTTGCCAAAGACACTGGATGGTCAGGCCTCTAACCGCGGCGCGCTGCCCATATGTGTCATCACCAAAAAAGCGCGGTTGTTCCTTGGCGATGGCTGTAACTGCTAGGTCCATTGAACTGGGTGGTGGCGAAGCCCTCCCTTAGCCGAGCCCCCCAATCAGTTTTGTTATTTTGGTAACGCGCCTGTGGGATTCAGACATACATGACCGAGGCAAGCGCGACAACAAAAAGGGTGTGGGAGCGTTGTTCCAACATGTGCTCGGATTGTTCTGGCATTGTTCGAAATGTCGTCGTCGTGGCTCGTCGTCGTCGTCCTCTTCAGATTGCGCGCCAGGGGGCACTTTGCGGTCTTGATCGCGGTCGGGCGTGCGTTCTCTAACATTGAACATTTTGTTGTTGAATCGGATATGATGCGAACCGCGCAGATTTCAAACCTTTAATATCTCTGGGAAATGCCCTTGGGAGGCTTGTCCACGTGGGGTTCTCCAGGGGGGGTGTCCAGATCCTTGCGGGGTTGTCCAAGGGGTTTTCCGGGCCGCGTTGCTTTGCGAGCACGTAAGCACGGCACAACCAGGGAAGCCCAGCTGGGAATGTCGCCATTCATTTCCCTTCCCCTCCTGCCCGTTCCTCGTCTCTCGCGCCCCCCTTCCGCTCCCGTTTGCGCGCCCTCCTTTGCCGCGCTTCCCCAAACAGCTGCGCTGATTGGGAACGGTACCCTCGCCTCAACGCTGGCCACATCCTTTCTTGGGTACGTATGGTGTTGCCGCTCGGGTGCCAGCCACATCCGTGATTGGGAATGGTGCTCTCGTCCGAGCTCTGGCTACATTCCCGTCTGGGATTGGTGCTGTCGCATGCGCGCTGGCCACGTCCCTCATCATTAAGCGTGGTGAGCTCGCCTCAGCGCTGGCCACATCCCTAAGTGGGCATTGCGCTGCCGCTCGACCGCCAGCCGTAGACACATGCTGGGACGCTTATGTTATGCATCTTGGAGGGACTGTCCGGGTTGTCCGGGTTGTCTGGTGGATTGTCCGGGGATTTTCTTGGATATGATTCATGGGCTTACGCCGCGCCGCCGACCCCTTGGGATATCTGGTAAGGCCTTGGGTGTGCGGGGGGGTTCCGTGCAGCATTAACAATATGTCTTTCGCTATCTCGCGCGTGTTTTTTTCTTGTGCACTGCCCCCTTCATGTCGCCGCGCCAAATTGCCGCCGGTTGCTGCGGCCTCGCGCCAGGTCCACCCTCAGCAACTTGGTACGTGTGTATGTACTAATGGTCGTATGTATATATATATATATATATATATACACATATACATATGTGTATGTATACACAAGCACATGCAATCTTATATTGTACACACACACGCGTACATAACATGGGCAGGCATGCGTGCACAGAGGTGGCACTGCGCGGTGCCATTCGACAGCGTGTTTTTGGGCTCACGAAGTGGCTCGTGGTGTGTTCATTCGGCGCCAGCGACAGCGGATGATGAAGGGCAGAGGTAGCTGTGATCCTCGGGCAGCATGGTTCGCCATCAGCGAGCAGCAACGCGTTCTGTGGCCAGCCACGAGCAGATCTCAATTAGTTTTTGCGTGTGCCGGGCATGTGCATATGTAATCCAGATGATACAGGGGCGTCCCCCCGCAACGCAAATATATATATATATATATATATATATATATAGATGTATGTATATATATATATATATATATATATACATATATGGGAGATCCCGGGCCCCGGGCCCCGGGCCGGAACCTCCCTTGTATATAGGGTGCGGGCCTCTCCCGGGGCGCCCTTCCGGCGGCCCCCGCGCGTTCCAGCCCGCCCAAGAGGGCTTCAGGAGCGCCGAGAGAACCCCAGGATCGCTTCAAGACCGCCACGGATCGCTTCCAGAAGGGTCAAGACGCGCTCAAACCGCCCCAAGAGGCCTTCAAGAGGCCCCCCACGAGCGCCCCGGGAGACCAAAATGGCCCCATTCCCTTCGTAAAACGTACATTTTTACGATATCAGCTCCCTTAGCTGTCGGAGCGGCCCGAAAGCCCCACGAGGCGCCCAAGGACGCTCCAGGACGACTGAGGACAGCCCCGAGACGGCCCAGGAGGCCCTCCCGGGACGCCCCTCCGGCGGCCCCCGGGCTGCCCAGTCCGCCCAAGAAGGCTCCAAGAGCGCCGAGAGAACCCCAGGATCGCTTCAACACCGCCACAGATCGCTTCCAGAAGGGTCAAGACGCGCTCAAACCGCCCCAAGAGGCCTTCAAGAGGCCCCCCACGAGCGCCCCGGGAGACCAAAATGGCCCCATTCCCTTCGTAAAACGTACATTTTTACGATATCAGCTCCCTTAGCTGTCGGAGCGGCCCGAAAGCCCCACGAGGCGCCCAAGGACGCTCCAGGACGACTGAGGACAGCCCCAAGACGGCCCAGGAGGCCCTCCCGGGACGCTCCTCTGGCGGCCCCCGGGCTGCCCAGTCCGCCCAAGAAGGCTCCAAGAGCGCCGAGAGAACCCCAGGATCGCTTCAAGACCGCAAAAGATCGCTTCCAGAAGGGCCAAGAGGCCATCAAACCGCCCCAAGAGGCCTCCAAGAGGCCCCCCAAGAGCGCCCCGGGAGACCAAAATGGCCCCATTCCCTTCGTAAAACGTACGTTTTTAGGATATCAGCTCCCTTGGCTGTCGGAGCGGTCCGAAAGCCCCACGAGGCGCCCTAGGATAGCCCGAAGACAGCCCAGGAAGGCTTCCCGGGACGCTCCTCGGGCGGCCCCCGGGCCTCCCAGTCCGCCAAAGAAGGCTCCAAGAGCGCCGACAGAAGCCCAGGATCGCTTCAAGACCGCCAAAGATCGCTTCCAGAAGGGACAAGAGGCCATCAAACCGTCCCAAGAGGCCTCCAAGAGGCCCCCCAAGAGCGCCCCGGGAAACCGGTCCATGCGCGCTAACCTGGGCCAGTGCAACCAAGGCTTCGCAGCATCCTGCGAGAGCCGGCCGGCACTCTGGCTGCCCCCCGCGTGCAGTGACCAATCGCCCATTCGTCGCCTATTGGGGCCTGACAGCCCATCCCCCCCCCAGGGCAGTGCGGAGTTGCCAGTGAGGGGGGCCGATCGACGATCTGTCGGCGATTTATCGCCGATTCCAGGTCGATGTTACCCTCCTCCTTCTCCTGCTCCTCCTCCTCCTTCTCCTCCCCCCCCTTTTCCTCCTCCTCCTCCTCCTCCTCCACCTCCTCCTCCTCCTGCTCCTCCTCCTCCTCCTGCCTCCTCCTCCTCCTCCTCCTCCTCCTCCTCCTCCAAGACCTCCTCATCCTTCTCCAGGGCGGCCTCGCGATGGCGAGAAGGGTAGCCACGCGCCGCGCGTCGCTGGGCGCGCCGCGAGACGTCGGGCAACCTAGAAAAACGCGCCCCGACCCCTCGGGCCATGATGTTCCAACCTACTTGAACTTAAGAGTGAGTCAGGCCCTGGGAGGCGATACTCGTTCGATACTGTTCCGGGATGTTTCTGGGTGCTCGAACTTATTTCTGGGATGTGGTCCTTCAGCACGACGGGAGCAACATAACCCTTGGGCACCCCCGAGGAAAGAAGCGAAAGAGAGCGAGCGTGGCTCGCGCGGGTGCTCTTTGGAAGGCACTGCAGGTCCACGGCCGTTCTGCAGGGTCTGTTTCGGTCCGAACGATTCGATTCGGTATCGATCCTGGCAGGCCCGATCCGATTCGATGCCGCTGCTCCAGCGATCCGATGCGGCCCCATGCTTGCGTGGCGTTGCTGTGCATCTCCGCGCGGCCGATCCTATCCGATCTCGACTCCGCCCCGATGCGGCCCCATCCGGTGCACATTCCAGTCCGACCCGATTCTCCGATCCGATGCTGGCTGATCCTGCGACGCACGTACAGTCCTGAGGGTCCCGTCCCGTGTAGCCAAGAGAAGGGAGGATGACGAGAGGTCCTCTTCGCCAGGCGAGCAACGCAAAAAACCGGGGTCGTGTGCGCCGACACTGGCGCGTAAGTTGCCCGCGTAAGGTCCCTCATCTCCAATGCAGCGTGCCGATCTGGCGGCCCGCGTAAGCCGCCGCGCAAGGTCGCTACGTCGTCTCGCGCAAAACCCGCTTCTGATCGTCGCTCATGTGACGGGCGTCGTCGCCAGGACATGCAGGGGAGGACGGCAGGGCGGGCAGAGGATTCTGAGACGATACGCTTCCTTAAGCGGTGGAAGGTCCCCTGGTGGATGGCCTTGGCCAGGCATCCATCTCTGAGGGTCAAACAGCCCGCAGCGAACGTCAGGGCGCTCCTGCTTCGGGCGCGAGCTCCTGGCAGCGGCCCCGGCAGGGCCTCCCAGGGGGCCCTAAACTTGCGACGATGTCCAGCCCTCCTCCTCCCCCTCCTCCTCTTCCTCCTCCCCCCCTCCTCCTCTTCCTCCCCCTCCTCCCCCGGAGGCGGAGAAGGAGGAGGAGGAGGAGGAGGATGGGAGGAGGAGGAAGAAGAGGAGGAGGAGGGGGAGCTGAGCACAAGGAGGCGGGAGGAGGAGGACCTCCTCCTCCTCCTCCTCCGCCTCCTCCCTCTCCTCCTCTCCTTCTCCTCCTCCTTGTGCTCCTCATCTTCCTCCTTCTCCTCCCCTCCTCCCTCCTCTCCCTCCTCCCCTCCTGCTCCGCTCCTCCTCCTCCCCCTCCTCCTCCTCTTCTTCCTACTCCTCCGCCCCTGCGGTCCCGCCGTGTCGCCGCGGGCGCTTCGGAGCGAGCCTGGCGCCGCGCGCGCTCGCGTTCCGCGCGGGCCCCGCGGCGAGCGTCGCTTCCCCCCTTGGCGATTTATCGCGGTCTGGGCTGCTGAGGCCCACGACCTACCCTCACCCGCCGGCGTCGTCTTCGTCGTCGTCGTGGTCGTTTTTTGTCGGCCTCCTCGGGCGCCCTCGTCCCCACAGCTGGGTCCGCCCCGAAGTTCGGGTCGTCGCGGGTTGCGCAACAACTGGGGAGTAGGCTTCATGCAATTGGCAGAGCCGCTGGCGGCTAGGCATCCACCGATGACGTCGACGACGACGCCGCGGCCACGTCTCCAATGGCGAGCCCGTGGTGGACGAACGGTGTTCTTTCGGTTTTCCAGCGGCCGTCTGGACGACAACTCCAAAAACCAACAATCACCATCGATTCCCTTGTCCGCTGCCGCTAGCGGTCCGCGCAAGAAAGCGCGCGCTGTGGTCGGCCCGACGGCAACAGATCTCCAACATCGAACACGATCCCAACAGAAGGGGGACCCCCCGTGGGTGTGCGCTCTCCCTGCTAAACAACGATCAGTCTCCGCCGGCGTCGTTGTCGTGGTCGTGGTCTTCCAGAGACCTCCTTTTCTGACCCCAGCGATTCACGGGTGATTCTCTGGAAGTGGTCGGCCGCGCTTTTGGCGATCACGACCGCAGCCCCTTCCAGCAACGCGGGCGCGAAGGCCGGTTGTGGTGCCTGCGTCGCGCTCCTGAAGATGCTTCGCCACATAATGTCCGAGAGAACTTGGCAGGTTTCTCCAGCTCTGCGGAGGGGTCCCCGAGCTCCACGTCCAGCTTCCAAGCCGTTTCTTCCTTCAGTTCCCTCCGCCAAAGCGGCCACTGGACGGGCGCGTCGACGGAAACGATGAGATCCTGCAGCGTCCGCGTCCGACCTTTCAGTCCGCCACCTGCAACGCCAGGCGCAAGAGGACTTCCGGACCTCACACGGGTTGACGAAAGACCAGGTGGCGAGAACGCACGGCTGCGGCTCGGAGACGGGGGCAAGGATCGTAATCATACTCCCCCACGGCGAACGTTCGCCACAACGCCGTCGACCGCGCGGGAGCGTGAAACACCAGCAGTACTACACCACAGCCAGATCTCAATCAGTAGACAGTCCGACTGCCCGGACGTTCTGAAATAAAGAGTACAGAAGAGACAGACAGAGGGGAAACAGAACGGGTCCGTTGCCAACTGGACGCGTGCGGGCACATTGTGCACGTAGCCGATGTATACGATGTGCATCCCTATGGTTTTGTTATTGCATATGGCACGGCGCATGATGGATGCACATATATATGTACACGTGTGCGCACGTGTGTGCATGTATACGTATATGTGTATGTTTATTTACACGACACGGACAACGTGTATATATACATATATATATATACACATATATATAGACCCGGATCTGAATCGGTACATGCATGTGTGCATGTATCTGTACATATGCACGTGTCCTTGGACGTGCCCGTGTTGATGTCCATGTATGTGCATATTTCCATACGCGTGTGCGTTCTATATGTACACGTACGTGTCGACGTATATCTGTATGTGCACGCCCCCAGGCTGGCGTCATACCGCCCAGACGTGATCCTGAAAACTTGGAACCATTCGAGACGTGCACGGACGGACCAATATTTCGCACAGACGGGTCGTAGACTCCCCCTGACTTTTCGAGGACGCTTGGCGACGACCTCATTTACGCACGCAATGATTGGAGACTTCGCGGAAGTGGCCCCGGGCAGGTGGACGGCAATAGTGATGCCCAGAAGGCGTGCATCGCCCGAGCCTGGTCGCCGAAATGGTATTGATCCACCGGCAGGTCGGTCACGAGAGCGGCGTTTGCGACGCGGACACCGCCCCAGGACGTATTCATCCGCGTGGCGAGGTCGGCGTAGACCACTTCGCGACAAGCAGCAGGCAGTTCGACGCACGAGCACAGGAAGACATCAGCAAAAGGCTTGCATAAAACCATCGTGCGCGTCACAGAGCCCCCCCCATCGATTTTTTCCCTATAGAAGGCTTCGCAAGGGTAATGTTGCACGCGCGCCCACCCGCGACCGTGCCCTGTGTGGCACGACGTGGGGTGTCGTCAGGTTCTTCGCCTCATCATCCCGGGGCACGGACACAAACTTGCCAAATCCGCCGTATGTTCTGGCGTGCCTCCTGGTCGCCACGGCGAGAGGGTTCCAGAGGGCTCCAAGAGGGTTCCAGAGGGCTCCAAGACAAACGAAGAGGTCCCCAAGCTAGCCTCAGAAAGACCGAAACCGGGCCTAGAGGGCTCCAAGACGACTGCAAGAGGGGCCCAAGAGGGCGAAAGCGAGTGACGACTCTGCGCCTTCCGCCGAAGAGGCCGTAGGAGAATCCAAGAAGGCCCCAAGAGGTTTCCAGAAACTCCGACAACCCAGTGTGAGTTTCTAGCGCTTCCACAACCACCGGACCCCCCCCCCAGGCGTCGGAATATTTTATCCCTGGAGACCCCCGCGAACCTTTGCCGACATCTCAACGAACATTGAAAACGCCTGGGACCCACAATCCAGACACGGCGGTGGTGTGTGCCGATTGTCAGTATATGTCTGACGTGCGGACTGAACCCGTACCATTGCATGGCGATGGCGGCTCCCTTTTCCCAGCCCTGCACCGAATAGGAAAACTGCATGGCCTCTCTGGTGGAGTCCGCCGCCGCGCCGACGAACGGTTCAAATGCTGATGTACGTTGGAATCCGCTTCGGAGCCTCAGGCGCCTAAGAGAGCGTGAAACGATCTTTCGTATGTCATGGCATCCAATATCAACCCAGGGATCACGGATGCAGATTTCATGGGAACCTCACAGACCACACACGCTCCACCGGAAGTCAGGATTTCCGAACGCGGCCTAACAGCCGTTCCGACATGGCTGTCGTCACGTCGGCCGTCGCTCGCACTGGTCGGGTTGATTTTGGACCCGTCCGGCCAGTCCCGCCTGCACGATGTCCACTGGCGTTGGAAACGGGGGGCCGAGTATTGAACAACGAATCCCGCCCCAGGAAGCTCGCGAACACACCCCAGGAGCTCGGGGACACTTTTGGGTCGCAAGTGCACTACTTGCACTCTTCCAGGATACCCTACTGAAGGTTCCCAGCGTGCCAGAACGGTTTCTGGAAAGGTTACCCTTGCTCCACTTTCTCCTGCTGCTACTCCGCCTTCTCCTCGTTCGCCTGCCATGTCCCATCTCTCATCTTCTTCCCCTGCGCATTCAAGCGCACTCTGCCCACCAGTTGGTCAAACACATGTTCCGATACCTTCGTGGCGCCCCCTTCCTAAGGTTTGACCGCACGGGCACTCTTGAAAAGGGGAGGCGCGGCGGAAATTCGCCGTAGGCATCTCGGAGAACACGTGCGGGTGAAAGTTGCCGTCCTTGTCGCACGCGTCTCCCCAGCCCCGTTTCCGGCCCTCGGTGACAGCACGTCCGGCGTAGAGTTCGGAAATCCTGTATTCATCCCGCTTGTACAGCGCTTCCGCCACCTGACGCAGCCGCTGGCCCACAGGCGTCAGTTAGAAGCGCTGTGCATTGTCTTCGCGCTCCCTTGCGCGCGTACCACACGTGCCGCAAAGTATGGGCTCGGCAGTTCCACCAGTGAGCACTGTCAGAAAACTTGCAAGGCCCTGATTTGCCAGCACAACTGACAAAGGCTTATGGTGGCTATTCCGCTCTTCCAACACTCCACATTCCCAGCACTTCCGGTGCAGACCAGAAAGGATGTCTTGGGCGTCACGCTGCATGAAGAGAAGTGAACACAGAAGGGGGCAGTATAGCAGTGGGGGAGGGGCGCGTGGAAAAGGGCTGCAGACAGCGACGTCGAAAGACAATGGGCACCAGGCGCGCGGCCCCGCCCGCTGAGCCAAGAGTGGACGATCACGCCGACACGGATGCGTACAAGACGGGAAAATGCCAATAGACTCGGACGCCAACGGTGGATGTCCACTAGCGGTCATCTCTGCCAATTGCTGGAAGTCCCCCCCCACTTGTTTTCAAGCGCCCAGGCCTCTCGAGGCCCTTCTCTTGGGCAAAGGTTGGACGGTCGCTGCCTGGCGAGGGCGACGAGAAGAAGGAGGAGGAGGAGGAGAAGAAGGAGGAGGTGGAGAGAGAGGGGGAAGAGGACGAGGAGGAGGATGAGGAGGAGGAGGAAGAGGAGGAACAGGAGGGGCAAGAGCAGGAGCAGGACGAAGAGGAGAAGGAGGGGCAAGAGGAATAGGGGGGGGATGAGGATGATGATGAGCAGCAGGAGGAGGAGATATTTCGGGACGTCTCCGGGGCCTTCTTGCGCACACGGGGTGTCTTCCAGCAATTGGCCGAGGCGACTGCTGTTGGGCACGCACCGTCGCCGTCCCAGTGTATTTGCATCCGTTCTGTACGCATCCTTGTCGGCGCGATCGTCCGTACACTCTTGGCTCAGTGTCCGCGGCCGCGTGCCTTGTGTCCATTGTCTTTCCACGTCGCCGTCTGCAGCCCTTTTCCACGCGCCCCTCCCCCATTGCTATACTCTCCCCTTCTGTGTTCACTTCTCTTCATGCAGCGTGACGCCCAAGACATCCTTGCTGGTCTGCACCGTAAGTGCTGGGAATGTGGGGTGCTGGAAGAGCGGAATAGCCACCATAAGCCTTTGTCAGTTGTGCTGGCAAATCAGAACCTTGCGAGTTTTCTGACAGTGCTCACTGGTGGAACTGCCGAGCCCATACTTTGCAACACGTGTGGTACGCGCGCAAGGGAGCGCGAAGACAATGCACAGCGCTTCCACCTGACGCCTGTGGGCCAGCAGCTGCGTCAGGTGGCGGAAGCGCTGTACAAGCGGGATGAATACAGGATTTCCGAACTCTACGCCGGACGTGCTGTCACCGAGCGCCGGAAACGGGGCTGGGAAGACACGTGCGACAAGGACGGCAACTTTCACCCGTACGTGCTCTCCGAGATGCCTACGGCGAATTTCCGCCGCCCCTCCCCTTTGCAAGAGTGCCCGTGCGGTCAAACCTTAGGAGGGGGCGACGACGACGACGACGAGGGCGACGACGACAACGACGACGACGACGACGAGGATGGTACCGAAAACCACGACGACGGCGACAATGTCGGTTCTGCAGGCTCGGTGACTTGGGTGCCATTGCGTTCTTGGTGCCCTGATCGCGCCCTCTTGGCGCCTCCATGGCGACCCTTTGGAGCCCTCTGGGTCCAGTCTGGGGGCCCGGAGAGGCCCCAGTAAGCTCAGAGAGGCCCCGACGGAGCCCCGAACAGACAGCGTGGAGGTCTCATCCAAACGCGCTGTTCGATGAGACCTACTAGCGTTTTTTTGGGGCCCTGTTGGGACCCCCAAGCGAGCCCCAAGAGATCCCCAAAGGGCCCAACAGGGCCCCAAAAGGGCCCCAAAAGGAGCCCAGAGGGGCCCAAGAGGGCTCCAGGAGGGCCCCAGCAATTAGGTACCAACGGACCCTTGGTTGGTACCTAACTCCTGGTGCCCTCTTGGGGCTCGTTTGGGGAACCCAAGGAGCCCCAAGAGGGCCCCAAGAACGCCCAAGAGAGCCCCAAGAGGGCCCCAAGACGAGCCCAGAGGGGCCCAAGAGAGCTCCAGGAGGGCCCCGACAATTAGGTACCAACGGACCCTTCGTTGGTACCTAATTCCCGGGGCTCTCTTGGAGCCTTCTTGGGGCCCTCCAGGCGCTCTCTTGGGGCTCTCCTGGCGCCTTCTTGAGGCACTCCTGGGGTTCTCTTGGGACTCTTGGCGCCCTCTTGGGGTCCACTTGGAGGCCTCTTGGGGCCCACCTGGAACCGTCCAGGAGCCCAAGAGGGCCTTCTGGGGCCCCAAGAGGGTCCCAAGGCGAGCTCAGAGAGGCCCAAGACAGCTCCAGGAAGGCCCCGGCAATTAGGTACCAACGGACCCTTGGTTGGTACCTAATTCCCGGGGCTGTCTTGGAGCCTTCTTGGGGCCCTCCGGGCGCTCTCTTGGGGCTCTCCTAGGGCCCCCTTGGGGCCCTCCTGGGGCCCTCTTGAGGCTCTTGGCGCCCTCTTGGTGTCCACTTGGGGCCCTCTTGGGGTCCACCTGGACCCCTCCAGGAGCCCAAGAGGGCCTTCTGGGGCCCCAAGAGGGTTCTAAAGAGGGCCTCTTCTGCCTTCTCTTTCTCCTCACCCAACGGGCCGGACATCATTTTTTTCCACATCGACGGTCGTTTTTTTTTTTGGAATCTGGGGTCCGTGGTTGGGGTCATTGGGCGCGTGCGTTTTGTGCCTCGTGGCCACACGGGTGTGTTTTTCCGTGAAGAGTGGACATGTTCGGAAACGAAGAGCCACTTTATTTTTCCACATCGGCGGTCGTTTGTTTTTATCTCGGGTCCGGGGTGTGGGAAGTCTGCGAGGAAGGCATCGCCAGGGCTTCTTCAAAGAGTCATCTTGGGGCCCTTTGAGGCCGTATTGGGTCGCGCTGAGGCTCCTCTGGGCTAGCTTACGGGCCTGTGGCCGTCTGTGACTGTCTTGGGGCCATTGTGGTCATTCCTGGGGGCGTCTTCAGGCCCTCGAGGGGCTGTCTGGGGGCCGTCGGAGGACTCTCTGGAGCCGTCTTGGGGACATTGGGCTGCCTGAAAGCGATTTGGGGGGCCTCCTTTGGGGTGGTTCGGTCGTCGGATAATTGAAATGATGGGAAACCCAGAGAATTGCATATAGTACACTTAAGACCCAAAGCGTCCCCGAGCTCCTGGCGTGTGTGTGTGTGTGTGTGTGTCGCGGGCTTCCTGGGACGGGATTCGTTGTTCAATACTCGGCCTGCCGTGTCCTACGCCATTGGGCATCATGCAGGCGGGAGTGGCTGGACGGGTCCAAGATCCACCCCAAACCAGTGCGAGCGACGGCCTACGTGACGAAAGCGATTCTGGAATGCCTTTTTGGCCACGTTCGGAAATCCTGACTTCTGGTGGAGCGTGTCTGGCCTCTGAGAGATTCCCATGAAATCTGCATCCGTGATGCATGGATTGATAGTGGATGCCCTGCCGTAGAATACCCGTTGCGGGTGGGAACATAAGAAACATCGCTTCACGCTTTCTTCGGCGCCGCAGGCTCCAAAGCGGATTCCAACACACATCAGCGTTTGAACCGTTCGTCGGGGCGGCGGCGGACTCCACCAGAGAGGCCATGCAGTTTTCCTATTCGGTGCAGGACTGGGAAAAGCGAGCCGCCATCGCCATGCAGTGGTACGGGTTCAGTCCGCACGTCAGACATCCACTGGCCTTCGGCGCACACCACCACCGTGTCTGGATTGTGGGTCCCAGGCGTCCTCCATGTTCGTTGAGATGTCTCCAAAGCTTTTCGGGGGCCTCCGAGTATCAATTATTCCGACGCCTGGGGGGAGGGGGGGGCGGTGGTTGTGGATGCGCTGGAAACTCACGTTTGGGTTCTCGGAGTTTCTTGAAACCTCTTTAGGCCTTCTTGGTCGTCTTCGGCCTTTTCTGCGGAAGGCGCAGTCCTCTTGGAGCCCTCTCTTGGGCCCCTCTTGCAGTCGTCTTGGAGCCCTCTAGGCCCAGTTTCGGCCTTTTCTGAAGTTGTCTTGGAGACTTCTTCATTTTCCTTGGAGCCCTCTGGAACCCTCTTGGCGCACAGTGGGCCTGTTCCGGAACCCTTGAGGTCACGGCAACATAGTACGACCGACCGCCGTGGCGACCAGGAGGCACGCCATAATATACGGCGGATTTGACAAGTTTGTGTCCGTGCCCCGGGATGTTGAGGCGAAGGACCTGATGACACCCCTCTTCGTGTCACACAGGGCACGGTCGCGGATGGGCGCGCGTGCGACATTATCCTTGCGAAGCCTTCAATAGAAAAACAATCGATGGGGGGGCTCCTTGACGCGCACGATGGTTTTTTTAAGCCTTTTGCTGATGTGTTCCTGTGTTCGTGCGTCGAGTTGCCTGCTGCCTTTCGTGATGTGGTATACGCCGACCTCGCCGCGCGGATGAATACGTCCTGGGGCGGTGCCCGCGTTACGAACGCTGCTCTGGGGACCAATCTGCCGGTGGATCAGAACCATTTCGGCGACCAGCCTCGGATGATGTACGCGTTTTGGGCATCATTTTTGCAGTGCGCCTGCCTGCGGCCACTTCCGCGAATTCTCCAGTCATTGCTTGCATTGATGGGGTCCTCTCAACGCATCCGCGAAACGTCACGGGGGGGGTGTGCGACATATTGCCCCGTCCGTGCGCGCCCCGAATCGTTTTCTGAGCGTTCAGGATCCTTCTGGGGCGGTCTGATGCTGGTCTGGGTGCGCCGGATATGCTTTTCGAAGGAGCGGGAGGGCGGCAACGCAACCATGCCAGGGAAAACTTTCTCCCCCGACTGTCCCCCCCAACTATCTTCCTGGAGCCCCCCCCCCCTTCTTCTGTCCAAAACTCCTCCCCGACTCCCCTCCCCGACTCTCCTCCCCGACTGTCCTCCCCGACCCTCCTCCCCGAATTTGCTCCCCGCCTCTCTTGCTCGCTCCTCCTCCCCGCCTCTCCTGCTCGACTTTCCTCCCCGACTCTCGTCCCCGACTTTGCGCCCCGAATCTCCTGCCGACTCTCCTCCCCGACTCTGCGCCCCGAACCACCTGCCCGACTCTCATCCTCGACTCTCCTCCCCCGACTCTCCTCCCCGACTGTCCTCCCCGATTCTCCTGCCCGATCCTCCTCCCCGACTCTCCTCCCTGACTGTCCTCCCCGACTCTCCGCCCCGAGTTCGCTCCCCGCCTCTCCTGCTGGCTTCTCCTCCCCGCCCCTCCTGCTCGACTTTCCTCCCCGACTTTCCTCCCCGACTCTGCGCCCCGAATCTCCTGGCCGAATCTCCTCTTCGACTCCCCCCCCCGACTCTCCTCCCCGACTGTCCTCCCCGATTCTCCTGCTCGACTCTCCTCCCCGTCTCTCCTCCCCGACTGTCCTCCCCGACTCTCCTCCCCGACTCTCCTGCCCGACTCTCCTCCCCAATTCTCCTCCCCGAGTCTGCTCCCCGCCTCTCCTGCTCGACTCTCCCCCTTTCTTTCGTTCTCACGCGATCGATCGCACTCTCGATACCACTATCGATTTCACAACCGATCTCACAATCGAACTCACTACCAATCTCAATATCGATATCACAATCGATCTAACGATCGATCTCATTATCGGTCTCATTATCGATCTCACTATCGATCCCACAATCGATTTCGTTATCGGTTTCTTTATCGATGTCGATCCAGCGGGACACCGGGGCATTGGCGAGCCACCGGCGGGACACCGCGGGCACCCGTATGCATTTGGTCCGGTCGCGGCCCAGCCACAGGAGCATTTCCCCTCGCCCGCCCACGCACCTTCGCCTCGCCCGCACGCACGGCACGAACACGAACACGAAATAGATTTCCCGATAGGGTGATTCTCCGTTCCACTTCGATGTCACCCCCCCCCCCCCAACCTCCGATACACACGTGTCATATACATGAACATGGGCGCCTACACATACATATGCGTCAATGCATGCATGCATGCACATGTACATTGACACATTCACTTCTACTTACATGTTCGATCACATGCATATGGTTATTAGCAGGCGCATGTGTAGTTACCTGCACAATTCCACTCGCACGTGTGTTTATGCACACATACACCTTGTGTCTACACATTGGCACGCATACACCTACGGGTATGCATTGACACCCACACATAGATTTCGACTTCACGCACGTATGCATGTGCAACCGCATGACATATACACTTCCAGTTCCACATACACGTACACATGTACATATACGTGATCCTATACTTGTGCATACACATATGGTTCCACCTGTACAAGTGCATAGTCATATGCCTGTACATGCACATATACATATACGTATTCATTCGTATACCTGTATACACATATTTACACATACCGCAATCATACATCTATGTATACATATTCCCATATGTATATATAAATGTGTATATATATACACACTTATATACGTATACGTGTACGTTTACGTATACGTAGACATATCGTTTTACATCCACGCATACCGTACCGTGTGCAAATGCAAAACCAGCCGGCTGTATCTATATGCATACGTACGTGTATGTAGACCCTTATAATCGCATGCAAACACGACTACACATATACAACGACATTTTTCAGATATGCATATACATATATCAACACACATGTCTGGCAATGTACACACGCCGATATTGTATACACGTACAGTACTCATGTATCGAACCTTGTGTACACATAAATGTGCACACGCGTATATGTATATACGTCATACAAAACTTTCAACCCGACTTACTTATGCGTACACAGTCAGACAGCCATTTACCAAAACGTATCTTACCCAAGTACATGTGCGTAATATGTACATACCCATACATTTACAACATCCTGTACATTTACCTCAGATACGTGGGCAAAATGCCGGCACGCGTCCAGTAGGCAGTGGACCTGTTTCGTTTCCTCTCTGTCTGTCTCTCCTGTTGTCTGTCTCTCTTTCTCTTTCTCACACTCTCTACTGATTGGGGTTCGTCTTTGGTGTATCTCTGCTGGTGTTTGACGCTCCCGCACGCTCGACGGCGTTGTGGCGGATGTTCGCCGTGGGGGGGCCTCATCATGAACCTTGCCCCCGAGTCCGAGCCGCAGTGGGCTCGGCACCCTTGCGTTTACGCCACCAGGTTTTTCTTCAAGCTGTGTGAGATCCGGAAGGCCTCTTGCGCTTGGCGTTTCAGGTGGCGCCCTGAGTGGGCGGACGCGCGGGCGCGGCAGGAACTCATCGCTTCCGCCCCCGCGCCCGTCCAGTGGCCATTGTGGCGGAGGGAGCTGAAGAAAGCAACGGCTTGGGAGCGGTACGTGGAGGCTGGAGACCCCTCCGCAACGCTGGAGAAGCCTGCCAAGCGTCTTCGGACAAGCTGTGACGGGGCATCTCCGGGTGCGCCGCGCTCGCAGCAGCGCCGACCTCCGTGCCCGCGCTGCCGCAGAGGTTCTGCGAGCGTGACCGTCAAAAGTGTGGCCACCCACTTCTAGCTAAACGCCTCGGGCATTGTCCGCCTTGGGCCTCGGCCCTAACCTAGACGGGCTCTCGGGTCCGTCCGGAGTCTCCTCAGAAGTTGTTCGCACTTACGATGGGGTATTGGGTCGCCCTTGGGGTTTCGTTTCGCTGCTGGCAGTGTGTTCGTTTTTGGAGGCTTCTCCTCGTCGGGCCGGCAACATTACGTTCGATGTACGGCGTGCCGAACGCTCTCTTGCGCCGACACGCGTCGGCAGCGGACAATTGCATCTACTGCGGGCCGTTTCGTTGGCACCCTGACGTCCGCTGGAAATGAAAGAAAAAAGTCCCGCTCGTCCACCTGCGTGCACGTGCCTGGAGCCGTGGCCGCGGCGTCGCCGTCGTCTTCGTTTTCCCCATCGTCGTTCTTGCCGTCGTCTTCGTCGTCGTCACCGTCGTCGTCGTCGTCGTCGTTCTCGCCGTCGTCTTCGTCGTCGTCACCGCCGTCGTCGTCGTCGTCGTCCTGATCGTCGTCGTAGTCGTCGTGATCCTCGTCGTCGTCGTCGTCGTTGTCGTCTTCGTATTCGTCGTCGTCGTCGTCGTTGTCGTCGTCACCGCGTGGGGAGGTACACCGCACTCACATCTCTACCCCTGGGTGGGTGTATGTGCGGCCGTTTTTGCGCTGTCATGTGCGTGCATGTGCGCGGCATGTGCCAGTCATGTGCCAGGCCTGTGCGGTCCTTCTTGGATGGACTTCCTACTGTGCACGTCGTGCCCGGGCATGTGCGGGGGCATGTGCGCTGTGTTTTGATGTATCCATCATACGCACATGCACGCACAGTCCGACGCACATGCGCGCACATGCCTGCACATGCGGGAGGTGTTCGAGAATCGCAGATCTGTCATCGGCACATGCACGCACATGCCTGCGCAACCTCTCTTCGGGAGGCCGCGCGGGCCCGCACATGCACGCACATGCGGTGAAGCGCGCGGGCGCACATGCGTGCACATCCCAATGCACATGCATGCTCATGTCCTAGGAGCTGTCTGGGACCCCTGTGCCTCCTATGCCTCCTGGCCTTCGCAGAGCTAACCTGGGGCGTGCCAGGGCTTCCCGAAAGAGTTTGTTGTGCGTTTAGACTCGCCCGCTGCTGGCGGGGGCGGTTCTTCGCCCGGTTCGTGAGCTGGCGGTGGCGCGCCCGCCTAATAAAATACTCTCCCGCGCGCCTTCTCAGCTCGGCCGGAGAAGCAGGGATGGGGGGGGGGAGGTGGAAGGGGGGGGGGAGGAGGGGGGGGCGGAGGAGGCGGGCGCCCCCGGCTCGGCCGGCCCGCCTGCCTGTTCGGCTCGGCCAGAGGAGGAGGAGGAGGAGGAGGAGGAGGAGGAGGAGGAGGAGGAGGAGGAGGAGGAGGAGGAGGAGGTGAGAGTTGCGAGGATGTCTCAGGCGAAAGTGGCTTGACGGCCCGAGCTCAGGGAATCTCGGAATCGCTGGCCTGGCTCGGCCACCGGCGAGCTCGGCCTGTGCGAATACTGTGCGTACCTGTGCAGTGCATGTGCGGGACGTGCAAGAATGCCGGGGCCGGCGTTCGTCTCCGGACGCCGGCGCGTTCGCGTCCGGCCAGTTCCGCGTGAGACGTCGTCGGCAATCTGGAGGCCGACGTGCTTTGACATGAAGTGATTTGGCCACCTTCGCCTGAGACATCCTCGCAACTCTGGTCTCGGAGATGCCCTGCCCCATGGTGGCCCGGCCACTTTCGCTTGAGACATCCTCGGGACTCTGGGTTTCGAGACGCCCTGAGCTGAGGTGGTTCGACCACTTTCGCCTGAGACATCCTCGCAACTCTGACCTCAGAGATCTCCTGCCCCATGCTGGTCAGGCCACGGTCGCCTGAGACATCCTCGCAAGTCTCGATTCCGATATGCCCCGAGCTGAGGTGGTCAGCCACTGTCGCCTGAGACATCCTCGCAACCCTGATCTCAATGATGCCCTGCTCGATAGTGTCTCGGCCCCTTTCGCCTGAGACATCCTCGGAACTCTGGGTTCCGAGACGCCCTGAGCTGAGGTGGTTAGACCACTTTCGCTTTAGACATCCTCGCCCGAGATGCCCTGAGTTGAGCTGTTCAGGCCACTTTTGCCTGAGACATCCTCGCAACTCTGACCTCAATGATGCCCTGCTCCATAGTGTCTCGGCCTTTTTCGCCTGAGACCCTCGCAACTCTGGGTTCTGAGATGCCCTGAGCAGGTGGTCAGGCCAGTCCTGCCTGAGACATCCTCGCAACTCTGGGCTCCGAGATGCCCTGGGCTGAGGTGGTCAGACCACTCTCCCCAGAGACATCCTCGCAACTCTGACCTCAGAGATCTCTTGCCCCATGGTGGTCAGGCCACTTTCGCTTGAGACATCCTCACAACTCAGACCTCGGAGGTGTCCTGCCCCATGGTCGTCTGGTCACCTTGACCAGCGACATCCTCGCCACTCTGGTTTCCAAGATGCCCTGCCCCATGGTGATCCGGCCACGCTTGCCTGAGACATCCTCGGAACTCTGGGTTGCGAAATGCCCCGAGCTCAGGTGGTCAGGCCACTATCGCCTGCGACATCTCTGCGGCATGTGCGGGCATGTGCGTCTATGCTTTCAGAGTTTTGCTTGACCGTGCATTCGACTGTGCGTCGGACGGTGTGGCATGTGCGCGCATGTGCGGCAATGCTGTTGAGGCTTTTGTATATTTGCATGGGCATGTGCATGCGACTGTGCGGCATGTGCCTGCATGTGCGGGCCCTTCCGGACCACAATTTCAAAGTGAGCACTATAGAAGTGAGCGCTATAGAAGTGAGTCCGGTGTAACCCCATGGGCAAAAATGTAATCGTTTCATTTTTTCTTGCTTGGGCGTTGTTTGGGACGGCTTCGAAAGGCCCAAACGGATTCCAAAAGGGGCCCGATAGCGCTCCAAGATACGCCCACAAGAGCCCAAAAGGCCCCCAATAGGGTTCCAGGAGACCCCAAAAGCGCTCAGGAGAGCCCCAGGAGGGCACTAAGAGGGCCCCAACCAGACAGTGGGGAGGTCTCATCCAAACGAGCTGTTCGATGAGACCTACTAGCGGTTTCTTGGGGCCCTCTTGGGACCCCCAAGCGAGCCCCAAGAGATCCCCAAAGGGCCCAACAGGGCCCCAAGAGGGCCCCAAAACGAGCCCAGAGGGGCCCAAGAGGGCTCCAGGAGGGCCCCAGCAATTAGGTACCAACGGACCCTTGGTTGGTACCTAATTCCTGGGGCCCTCTTGGGGTTATCTTGGGGACCCCACGGAGCCCCAAGAGGGCCGCAAGAGTGCCCAAGAGAGCCCCAAGAGGGCCCCAAGACGAGCCCAGAGAGGCCCAAGAGTGCTCCAGGAGGGCGCCGGCAATTAGGTACCAACGGACCCTTGGTTGGTACCTAATTCCCGGGGCTCTCTTGGAGCCTTCTTGGGGCCCTCCGGGCGCCCTCTTGGGCCTCTCCTGGCACCCTCTTGGGGCTTTCCTGGGGCCCTCTTGAGGCTCTTGGCGCCCTCCTGGGGTCCAATTGGGCCCTCTTGGGGCCCACCTGGAACCCTCCTGGAGCCAAAGAGGGTTCAAAAGATGGCCTCTTCCGCTTTCTCTTTCTCCTCACCCTCCTCCACTCCTCGGCCGCACCCTCATCCACATCCTCTTCCTCCTCCACCTCCTCGACCTCCTTGACTATCTCGCCCTCTCCCTCCTGCTGCTGCTGCTCCTCCTCCTCCACTTGCTCCTCCTCGTTCCGCCTTTTGCCAACTGTCCTGCTGCCGCTGATGCTGCTGCTGCTCCTCCTCCTCCTTCTGCTCGAGGGCCTCAACAGAGCTCCAGATTAAACTCTTCGAATTGTTCCCAGCGTCTTTCGAACCATCTGATCGCATGCGCTTCGGCTTGTTCGTCTTCCCGCCGAACGACCGATCCCTCTATCTTTATCTGGATCGACTTCGCCCGAGGGAAGCTCTAAACGGAGACGGGCAAGGAGGAAGAGGGAGTGAGTTCAGGGAGGTGAGAAACCAAATCGAGATGACGAGGGAGGAGGAAGAACGACGACGGCAGCAGACGTGTGCTTCCGCGGTGCGTCCTCCATCTTAGTTCCTTCCTACAAGTTGTTCCATGTCCACCCCGTACCAATATTCATTTCTGCGCTGCTCTCCTCGTTCCGCCCAGCATGTCAGGCACCTCGACTTCCTCTGACAGCTCATTGCGATCATGCCGACGGCCTCCACGCGCCCCAAGAACGCCTGTGCAAGCTTCCCCATGTGTGGCCGCCAGAGACTCCGTGGCAAGCAGCCTGATGGGCGTCCACAGGACTTCTGTCGATCGTGCTTTTCGAGAGCCCAGATGTGCACGCACGAACATTGCACTGCGCCCGCGGCGCCTCCATTCGCCAAGTCCATCGTGCCCACGCTCTGCACCAAGCACTACGCCGATCCATGTCACGATGCCAGCAGAAGGTGGGTGCGGTGCTCCAACCACCGCATCGGCTGCCATGAACTTTCCACGACGCGGAATGGAGGGAAATGCCACGCTTGCGCCGCCGGCCATCTTCCATGCAGGTTCTCTTCTCTCGGCTGTTCATCCTTCGTCCTGTGCACGCGTGCCAAAAAAACACACAACGCGCCTCAAACGCAACCATCATGCACGTCCATGGCTGCCCGAAGATGCTTACATGACCCGGACAACCCCAAATCATGCTCCACCGCCGGATGCCCAAACCTGGTAAACCGCACAGAGGGCCAGCATCTCTGCGCCGATTGCGCACGCAGCGCGCGCCCATGTTCTCTATGTTTCCGCCGCCGTGGCTCTGAGCGGACACCAGACATATGCAGCCTGTGCCATGTTCAACCCGTGCCTGAAGCACCGCAGCCATCCAGGTCAATTGCCGATGACTCTCCTGCTGTACCGAGTCCCATGTCCTGCAGCACGCCTCGTTGTTCAAAAACCCTCATCCAAGTGCCTTCCCATGCGTCCTGCCCCAAATGCACCATGTGCACCCTTGGCCTGGCCCCATGCCAAACAGTGACGTGCAACTTCCGCGCGAAGACTTCCCGCAGCCCGTTCTGCTTCGTATGCGAACCCCCTCCTGCGCTGCACATCTGCACTACAACCTCTTGCACCAATGTAGTCCATAGCATCGGTGACTCCATGTGCTGTCTCTGTCTCACGTCGTGCTTCCCCTGCTCTACGGACGGCTGTCCCGGCCGCTCCACCCCCGGGGACGATGGTTTGTGTCAGAAGTGCATGCGACAAGGGCCTCGAGCACCCACGGCTCGCAACCCGAGGACGACTCGTATGTGTGAAAACGCCGCCTTTGGATGCAGCCAAACCGTCGACAATCGCAACACCGCTCTCATCTGTAAGACTTGCACTTCTCGTGGCCCTCCGTGCGTGTACTTCCGCCTCGGATGCACCCTGCGTGTGGGGTCCGAAAGTACAAAAGCGCAATGTCCATCGTGCCGAACAGTCGGTCCGCCTTGCAAAGGGCGGTCGGGAACGAAGTGCACCAACCCTGAAGCAAAAGGGGTACGCCGAGCTCTGCCCGGGAATCGCGGTATGTGTGAAAGGTGCAGGCAACCCCGATGTGCGTTCCCTGGCTGCCGCACTATGCTGCCGAAAGCTCTCCACTCGTGTGGCCTCTGTCGTCAGCACGTCACCTGCTTGCCTGCGGAAACCCATAGCAAAGATCGAGTTTCCTCTAAAGCACCCTGCGAGCCTGCGCGCGTCAGAACCATCGCCACACTCCTGCGCCAAGAGATCGCTCGCCTCGTCCGAGCCCACCGCCGAGAGCAACAGTCGCCGCCGTGCTGTGTATCTTGGTGCGGCCGCCCTGCTGTTCAGACTCGCGTCAAAGGAAAAGGAGCTCCGCACGCCTGCAAAATCCACCGCCGGTGGTTTGACGAAGCTGCGCGTCACGTGGATGCTGGAGTCCGCATCGGGCACCGAGCTGGATGGTGCTCCCTGGACGAGTGGAGGCCCAAAAAAGTACGACGCATCGCTCTGTCCTCCACGGGCCACTTCGAGCATTCCTGTTCGTTCTGCGGGGCACTGCACTTTCAAAGCGAACGTCTGCAGGCGTCCCCCGATGGGTCTCGCCCTGGTAAGTATTTCACACGCTGCTGCCACCTAGGAAAGCTCGCAGACATTCCTCTTCTGCCACCTGCGCCGTGGCCGCTGGCCGAGCTCCTCAGACCTGGTCCCGCCCACGCAGACTTCATGGCACACATAAGGTCGTACAACTGCGCCCTCAGTTTTGCCTCCTTCAACGACAAGTACACCGGAACAGACGAGCGCCCCCGTGCTCCCGGGAACTCCAGAGGTCCACCCGTGTTCATCATGCACGGACGAGCCTACCGCGCAACAGGCACACTGTACCCGCCTTCCTCAGCAGCACCCAAGTTTGCCCAGCTGTACATATACGACCCCCAACAAGCATCTCAACTGAGGGCAGACTTGTTTCCCACCCTCGACGCCCCAGTCCTGCGACAGTTGTTGGACATGTTGGTGTACGACGTTCCGATCACCTCCCCCGAGCGCGGCCCCCTCGACCAAGCCAGCGGGGCCATGCGACCGCGAAACCCATATCCCGCAAAATTCAAGCACATGCACCACGTCGTCCAAACAAGCCGAACTGCCCATGGCGACGCTGCTCCTGAGCATGTGCTCCGATTCTCGGGCGGTACCGAGAAAGACCCTCGGCGTTACAATGCCCCCAGCGCTGCCGAAGTCGCCGTCGCAATCGCCGGGGAAGGGTCCCTGCCTCCGAACTTCATCTCCGTGTTCGAACGTCCCAGCGCAGAGGGCCAGGGCCAGACGCACGAACTGTCCTACCTATCCGAACACGTGGACCCCCTTACGTACCCTTTGGTGCATGTCGAAGGCACGCTGGGGTATTCCACCGCTCTCCATACCCGAGGCGGGGGCGGCACCCCGCAGACGAAAATCTCGATGGCTTCGTTTTACGCCCACCGGCTCATGCAGAGGCATCCGCACGATACTGACGTGGTCGAGATGCCGCACTCGACTGGCCGCCTTTTCCAGCAATACACCTGCGACGCCTACGCGAAGGTGGAGGCTATGCGACTCGACTGGGTAGTCCGCAACCAAGACAAACTGCGCCAAGACACCCTGCGAGGACTCCTCGATCACATACACGACGAAGATGCAAAACTGCCATCTCCATCTGAACAGCCTTCCGAACCCGTTCCGAGTGGCAAAACCGGAACTCCTGTTATCCTGCCTGCGTCTTTTGGTGGGTCCCCTCGAGCTCTTCACCAACTCTACCTCGACGCCATGGCCCTGGTTGGGGCTCACGGCAGGCCGGACCTGTTCATAACCATGACTGCCAACCCGCAATGGCCAGAGATTGTGAGCAACCTGCGCCCTGGCGAGACGCCTGCAAATCGTCCAGACCTTATGGCACGGGTATTCCATTCCAAGCTGCAAGAGCTCATGCGCCTGTTGACGCGAACCCACATCCTCGGAAAAGTCAGAGCCTATACGTGGGTCGTGGAATTTCAAAAGAGGGGCCTTCCCCACGCGCACCTCCTGGTCATATTGCATGACTGCGACAAGCCGCGCACAGCATCTCAGATCGACAATCTGGTGAGCGCAGAAATACCATGCCCTGACACACAACCTGACCTATACCACCTCGTCAACACCCACATGGTTCATGGACCGTGTGGAAATCTAAATCCGGATTGCCCGTGCATGAAGGACGGGCTCTGCACAAAAAAATACCCGAAGCGATGGAAAGACGACACGAACCCTAACGTGAACGGATATCCTGAGTACAGGCGTCGCGCCACGGAGCCCCTTCGCACGTTGAAAAATGGCATTCTCGACGCCCGCAACGTCGTCCCCCACAACCCCTACCTGTTAGAAGCACTCGACTGCCATGTGAACGTTGAAGTTTGCACTTCCTTACGGGCTGTCAAGTACTTGTATAAGTATACGCACAAAGGTCCCGATCGGGCCTGCTTCGAACGCACCCGGGACGAGGTGGAAGAGTTCTTGGATTGCAGGTACGTCGGGGCCCCAGAGGCCACGTGGAGGCTGCTCGGTTTCCCCCTGCACGGGCGCAGCCACGTCGTCGATAGGTTGCCAGTCCACCTCCCGTGCGAACAAGTGGTCCGCTTCCGTGAAGGGGAAGAACGGACGGCCGCCCAAGCCGCCGAGGACCGCCACACCAAGCTAGAAGCGTGGTTCCGTTTGAATGCCGATGCTGCCTCGGCAAGCGGAGCAGATGATGAGGCTGCCCTCGCACTTTCCTTGAAGTATATCGACCTGCCGAAGTACTTCCACTGGGACGTCAAAAAGTCACGATGGGTTCGCCGCAAGAAGGCCGCGAAGAATGGCTCCGCCATCGCCCGCATATTTCACGTACGACCGTCGGCAGGAGAACTGTTTTACCTTCGACTGCTGCTGCTACACGTGACAGGAGACAAAGCAACGTCATGGGAAACGCTCGCCAAGAGCCCCGGAGACGGCGCTCCGGCCACTTTCCAAGAGCATGCTCGCCAACTTGGGCTCCTCCACGATGATGCCGAAGCCATCGCCGCCCTCCGTGAAGCATGTGGCATCGTGCACAATCTACGTCGGTTATCAGAGATGTTCGCTCAGCTGTTGGTCTGGCTGGACATTCAGAACAAAGTGGCATACTGGGCCGCATTCCTCGCAGCGCGGTGTCGCAGGACTCGCAGGCACCACGGGTCCGTCCGGAGCCACAAGTGTGGCAGGTCGCCCCACAGGGCCCACAGGTCCCACAGGTTTGACAGGTTCCACGGGCCCCACGAGGCCCCACACGTGCCGCAGGTCTCGCGTGCCCCACGGGTCCAACAGGTCCGGCAGGTCCCGCAGGTCCCGCAGGCCCCCGAGGTGCCGCAGGTCCCCCAGGTCCCGCAGGTCCCGCCGGTGCCACGGGTCGTCGGGGCTCGCAGGCCTCACAGGTCCCACAGGCTTCACAGGTCCCACTGGTGTCGCACGTCGGTTGAGAGCACAATCAGGGAAGGGGCCCCGAACCCAGAATCCGTTCAGTCCAGACCAGGGGTACGCCTCGAACGCGAAACCCAGAAGTCGCCGCGCAAGCCAGAATCTGAGCCTCGAAACTCAGAGTTCGAGCCGAAACCAGGAATCCCGCAGGTGCCCGAAGCCATGAATTCTGCAGGTGTCGCGGAACCAGGAATTCTGCTTCCTTCTCTTCCTTCCTCTTCTCTCTTCGCCTTCTGCTCCCCTGCTCCGCGGCCTCTGGGCGGCGACGGACGATGACCGACGATGCCAGACGACCACGACGACGGCGCCGACTGCGCGCTCGCGCGCGCCGCGTGCGCCCCCGCTCTCGCCCGCTCGGCGCCGCGGGGCTTCAGCGCTAGGAGTCGGAGGTTGGGGGTGAGATCGCCGTGGAACGAAGACCCCGTGTCGTGCGTGCGGGCGAGGCGAAGCTGCGTGGGCGTGCGAGAGGCATGAACCCGCCGTTGCTAGGGCGAAGTCAAGACAAATTATTCTCCCCCGTCCGTCTGTCCGTCCGGCGGTTTTTCGCGGTGTCCCGCGGAGTCCCGTTGTGTCCCGTGGTGTCCCGTGGTGTCCGCCGTTGCCAGGGCGAAGGTCAAGACAAATGATTCTCCCCCGTCCGTCTGTCCGTCCGGCGGTCTTTCGCGGTGTCCCGTGGTGTCCCGTGGTGTCAACCGTTGCTAGGGCGAAGTCAAGACAAATGATTGTCCCCCGTCCATCCGTCCGTTCAGCGGTGGCTTGCGGTGTCCCGTGGTGACCCGTGGTGTCCCGTTGAGTGAGATCGATAGTGAGGTCGATAGTGAGATCGATAGTGAGATCGATAGTGAGATCGATGTGGTGCCCCGAGGTGTCCCGTGGTGTCCCGTTGAGTGAGATCGAGAGTGAGGTCGATAGTGAGACCGATAGTGAGATCGAGAGATGTCCCGCGGTGTCCCGTGGTGTCCCGTGGTGTCCCGTGGTGTCCCGTGGTGTCCCGTGGTGTCCCGTGGTGTCCCGTTGAGTGAGATCGATAGTGAGGTCGATAGTGCGATCGACAGGTGTCCCGTGGTATCCCGTGGTGTCCCGTGGTGTCCCGTTGAGTGAGATCGCTAGTGATATCGATTGAGTCAGATGTTGGTTCCCCCGCCTCTCCCCCCCCCAACCTCCTTATCACCCGAAGGGTGGTCGTATAGGTGTAACGGATGTTCGGCCCCTGAGGCGGTGCCCCGTGGCGAGCAGAGCGGAGCATTTTTTTGGCGCCCTCCCAGGCGCTGCCACGTGGAGGGCAGGGGTGGACTCGTATCTTTGTCCGCCCCTCGGCGTTGCCACGCAGCGAGTCGAGTGGAGTAGCAGTTCTGTTTCGTCCCCCGTGCCCCGAGCGTTGCCGCATGGCGCGTCGAGCGCAGGAGTTTCTTTTCGCCCCTTGGCGTTGCCGCTCCGCGCGCCCATCGGCCAGCGCAGGCCTCCAGGCTTGGGATCCGCGCGGCAGAGTCCACAATCGCGGCATCGAGGGGAGCACTTGTTTCGCCCCCTTCACCTCAGGCGACCCGAGGAGGAGGAGGAGGAGGAGGAGGAGGAGGAGGAGGAGGAGGAGGAGGAGGAGGAGGGAGGAGGAGGAGGCCGAGGCGGTGCCACGCGGCGGCCCCCCCGCGGCGTTGCCTCGCCCAGAGGAGAGTATGTGTTTTTTTGCTCGCCTCCAGAGTGGAGTCCTTTTTCCTGTTTCCATGGTGTTGCCACGTGTTGCCACGGTGGCGATCAGAGTGGAGTGCTTTTTCCTGTTCCCCCCCCCCCCGGGCGTTGCCACGTGGCGAGTAGGGTGGATTCGTATGTCTGTCCGCCCCTCGGCGTTGCCACGTAACGAACAGAGTAGAGTAGTAGTTTTGTTCCGTCCCCCGAGCGTTGCCGCGTGGCGCGTCGAGCGGAGGAGCTTCTTTTCGCCCCGCGGCGTTGCCGCTCCGCGCGCCCATCGGCCCGCGAAGGCCTGCCCTAGAATTGAGAGCTCTGAGGCCTGCCCGGTGAGTAAGGGCATCGAGTGAGGCATTTGTTTCGCCCCCCCCCCCGCCCCGCTCGCCCCGCCCCCCGGAGGTGTTGCCACGCGGCGAGCCGAGTGGAATGCTGCACTTTCCCCCCCGTGGCGTTGGCACGCCCAGGGGGGAGCGGAATGATCTGTAAGCACTTCGCTCCCTGCCGCCGGCCCCCCCTCTCTCGGAGAATGAGGTATGAAAGAGCTGTGTTGTGAGGCCCGGGCGCCGTCGTGAAGCAGCGTCGGAACTCTGAACGGGGGCCAGTTGGGATATCCAGGTGCGCATCGCGTAATTTACAAGAGATTCTTGCCTCGGAGACGCGAATATTGTGTAATATACCTATACGACGGCCCTGCGGGCGATAAGGAGGTTGGGGGGGGATTGAGATCAAATGCCCACCCTGACTGACCTCCAGCCTGCCACCTTGATAAGATGGATTGGATTGGGCAAGATGGATTGGATAAGATAATCTGGACTGGATAAGAAAGCCCGCCGCAGGCGCCGACAAAAATGAATTGATGGACTGGGTTCGGTGGATTGGATTGGATGGGATAAGATGGATTGGATAAGATAAGATGGGTTGGATTGGAAGAAATGATGGATTGGATAAGATAAGATGGATTGGATTGGCCCGCCGCAGGCGCAGAAACAAATGAATTGATGGATTGGGTTGGGTGGATTGGATTGGGTGGGAGAAGGTAAGATGGGACAATATGGGTTGGATAAGATAAGATGGATTGGATTGGACAAGATGGACTGGATAAGATAGGCTGGATTGGATAAGAAAGCCCGCCGCAGGCGCCGACAAAAATGAATTGATGGATTGGGTTGGGTGGATTGGATCGGATGGGACAGTATTGATTGGATAAGATAAAATGGGTTGGATAGGAAGAAATGGATTGGATAAGATAAGACGGATTGGACTGGCCCGCCACAGGCGCAGAAACAAATGAATTGATGGATTGGGTTGGGTGGATTGGATTGGGTGGGATACGATAAGATTGGACAATATGGGTTGGATAAGATAAGATGGATTGGATTGGACAAGATGGATTGGATAAGATAAGCTGGATTGGATAAGAAAGCCCGCCGCAGGAGCCGAACAAAATGAAGTATGAAATTAGCGACATGCGTTGGCGCCAGGACGCCCGGGACACCCGGGACACCCGACACACCGCCCAGCCCAACTGGGACACCTCCCGGCCACCGGCGGACGGGCAACGGACTTTCGCTCCTACTGACACCCGGGACACCCGGGACACCGCCCGGCCCAACTGGGACATCTCCCAGCCACCGGCGGACGGGAACGGATTTTCGCTCCTACTTCGGCCTAGCTACAGGAGGATCACGCGCAGCTTCGCCTCGCCCGCACGCGCGACACGAACACGAAACCGAAACCGATTTCCCAGTGGGGGGTCTCCGTTTCACTGCGATCTCACCCCCCAACCTCCGATTCTGCATGTCTCTGTACCTATACGACCACCCTTCGGGTGATAAGGAGGTGAGGGGGGAGGAGGAACCAACGCGTCACTCAATACATCTCGCGATCGATCCCACTATCGATCTCACTATCGATATCACTCGATCGATCTCACTATCGATCTCACTATCGATGTCACAATCGGTCTCACGACCGATCTTATTATCGATCGGATTCAGTCGACCTCACTATCGATATCACTATCGATCTCACATTCCGTTTCACTATCGATCTCACAATCGATCGCACACTCGGTCTCACATTCGGTCTCACTATCGATCTCACTATCGATCTCACTATCGATCCCACATTCGGTCTCATAATCGATCTCACTATCGACTGCACTATCGATCTCACTATCGATCTCACTATCGATCTCACAATCGATCTTACCATCGACCCCACAATCGATCTCACTATCGATCCCACTATCGATCTCACTATCGATCTCACATTTGGTCTCACTATGGAACTGACGATCGATATCACAATCAATCTCACAATCGATCTCACAATCGGTCTCACTATCGATCTTTCAATCGATCTCATAATCGGTCTCACTATCGATCTCACAATCGATCTAACTATCGATTTCACAATCGATCTCGCAATCGATCTCACTATCGATCCCACTATCGATCTCACATTCGATCTCACAATCGATCTCACTTTCGGTGTCACTATCAATTTCACGATCGATCTCACTATCGATCTCACTATCGATCTCACTATCGATCCAACATTCGGTCTCACAATCGATCTCACTATCGATCTCACCATCGATCTCACTATCGATCCCACTATCAGTGTATGGATATCACAATATATCTCACTATCGATCTCACTATCGATCTCATATTCGGTCTCACTATCGATCTCAATCGATATCACAATCGATCTCACAATCGATCTCACATTTGGTCTCACTATCGATCTCACTATCGATCTCACTATCGATCTCACTTTCGATCTCACGATCGGTCTCACAGTAGTCGATCTCACTATCGATCTCACGACAGGACACCGACGGGACACCGACGGGACAACGACGGGACAACGGCGAGCCACCGACGGGACAATGCGCGCCACCGCTTGACAAGGCCGGGGGGGGAAACATTTATGTTGGCGGACCCCTAGCGACAGCAGAGTGAATTCCTCTTGCCCGCCCACGCAGCTTCGCCTCGCCCGCACGCACGACACGAACACGAAACCGAAACCGATTTCCCGGTGGGGGGCTCTCCGTTCCACTTCGATCTCACCCCCTCACCTCCGACATATACGTGTCCCAACACCTCCCATGAATCCTGAGAGACTGGAAACTGGAACCGGAGCAGGAGCCGCAAGCCTCACCCGCGGAGCACGACGGCCCCGCAAGGGGTTCTGGCGGATTTTCGCCCTCAAGGCGTTGCCACGTGGCGGATAGTGTGGAGTGCTATTTTTGCGCCCCCCCAGGCGTTGCCATGTGGCGAGTAAGGGTGGGTCAGTATTTTTGACCGCCGCTCGGCGTTGCCACGCAACGAGTAGAGTAGAGTAGTAGTTTTGTTTCGCCCCCCGCGCGTTCGGGCGTCGAAGAAAGCAGTTTCTTTTCGCCCCGTTGCGCCGCTCCGCGCGCCCATCGGCCCGCGCAGGCTTGCCTTGAAATTGAGAGCTCTGAGTGTGTGCATTTTTTTTGTTGGGTTTTTTTCTTTTTTGTGTGTGTGTGTGTCAGCATTCGCTAGTTTGTGTCCCTTTCTAGCTTCTCGCTGGAGCGGAGTTCGCCGCCTCGCCGCTGACGGAAAAAAACACACACACAGTGTGTGTGTGTGTGTGTGTGTGTGTGTGTGTCAGTGCGGCCGATCCGCGCAGAAGATTTCAATATCAGGGCATCGAGGGAAGCATTTGTTCGTGCCCGCCCACCGAGGCGCTGCCGCGCGGCGAGCCGCGTGGAATGCTGCAGAGCGGAATATTCTTTCGTTCCTAAGGCTTTGCCACGTGGCGAGTCGAGTTTTTTGTGTATTTTTTTTGTTTCTCCCCCCCAGGCTTTGCCACGCGGCGAGTAGGAGTGGATTCGTATGTATGTCCGCCCCTCAGCGTTGCCACGTGGCGATCAGAGTAAAGTAGTTTTGTTTCGTCCTCCGCGCGTTGCCGCGTGGCGCGTCGAGCGGAGCAATGTTTTTTCGCCCCGTGGTCTTGCAGCTCCGCGCGCCCATCGGCCCGCCCAGGCCTGCCCTAGAATTGAGAACTTCGAGTGTTTCAGGGCGGCAGATTTCGCGGGAGTCTTCAAAATCAGGGCATCCGATGGAGTGTTTTCTAGTTTCGCCGGGGCGTTGCCGCGAGGCCGGATGTTTGGGACCTTCGAGCCCCCAGGTTCGATCGGTTTGGGGAGTCTTCGCGGATTTGTCGGGTCTCCCCGGGCGTCCTTAACTGGCCACAGTCGGGTTCCCCTCGAGTGTCCGTCGGAAGGCTCCTCAGGATGGATCTAGGGGTTTAGATTTCCGACGGCGTGATGAAATTACGATTGGAGGTTTTTCAGTGTTTTCGCTCTCTGGGGGCCCTCGACGGGCTCCTGGCCCGTCAGGAACAACCCACGACGAACGATTGGCTCTAGTCAAAGGGTCGGGACTCCCAGGGATCCCGCATGTAAGGAATAACAACATCGAGTGTCTGGCTCTGGTGCGCTCCGATGCCAGACGACGACGAGTACGCCGATGCAGTTCTGATGTCGTTATCGGGCTTGTTTTTCGCCCGTTCGGGGGACTTCTTCGAGTCAAACTGGCTACAGATCGCGTGCGCTCAAAGGTGTATGGGGCATTGCTCTGCGGCCTTTTTGGCTCAAGGCCCAACCATGACAAGTTCTTTTCCCGGCAGTCTGATGACAGACATTCGGTAACTTGTCTTACAATGACATCCGGTGAGTCACATTCAAGTCGCACTCGTCTGGAAGCCAGCGATGAGGGTGGCGACATGGACATGCGCAAAGTTAGTTTGGTGAGTGCTGAAGCTGAAACCTCATCAGAACTCCTTGCCGACTGGCTCAATTCTGAAGGGCCTGAAGTACAGTTGGCAGTGGACGGAGGGGATTTTGGGCGCCCAGTCACGGCAGCAGGAATCAGAAACACATGGCGCAATTTACCATCATGGGTTGCCGAACACAGGAGCCGCAAGGTGATTGAACAACACACTTGCTTGGCCTATGTTGGAGATTCTACAGGCTTACGCCACATCCGCCGACCCCTTGTATTCCTTGTTCGCTCAGGTATCGCTTCCTTCTTTATCTCCCTTCCCCAGGGGCTCTTGGGGGGTCCTTGGTGCCTCCGTGGGGGATGAGGCGGAGGAGGGGGAAGATACATAGATGGAGGAAGGTGCGGATGAGGAAACGGTGTCAAGCGGACTCCGGTAGGGGTCCAGGGATTCATTTCGAGTGGATATCGTCTTCACCCCCTTCTGGTTTTCGGTCCTGTCAGGCGCAAGGAGAACGTCTACAGCCCCAGGGCCGACCTTCCTAACGAATA
>CAUYUJ010001584.1:0-47500 GCA_963575745.1 Prorocentrum cordatum | reverse complement strand
CACATATGGGCCCATCTTGGGCGTCTCGGAGCGATCATTCGTTTTTTTTTGTTTGCTCTCTTGGGACGTCTGGGGGTGTCCTGGGAGGCTCCAAGCCGAGCTTGGGACCGCTCTAGAGGACTTCGGTCCGGGGTCGAAGTGGGCGAGGGGCGGGGTGGGGGGGGGGGCGGGGGGGGGGGAAGGGGGGGGGGGGAGGGAGGGGGGGGGTGGGGGGGGGGAGGGGGGGGGGGGGGGGGGGGAGGGGGGGGGGGGGGGAGGGGGGGGGGGAGGGGGGGGGAGGGGGGGGGGGGGGGGGGCAAATTGCCGGTTTGGGGTCCCGGGGGGGGGGGGGCTTATGGGAGGGGGATGGTCTCACGCGCCCGAGGACCCACAAGGGGTCGGCGGATTTTCCTTCTGGACACATTGAAGTGAATGTGATGCAGGCTGGTGACCCTCGCAGCAATCCTATCAACGCTTTCTGTGGCAGGGGGCACAATTTTGCTATTCTGGGCAACATCATCGTGGTCCCTTCAAGCAGGGGCGAGGGCATCGGGGGTGAAATGGTTCGCCGAGCATGCAATTTTGCATTCGCATTGCCGTCGATGCCTGAAATCGTCGTCTTGCTTGTCCAGGAAGACTACGCCGCAGCTCGGCGTTTCTACAGGAAGACGGGATTCGTGGACACAGATCTGATTATGGTCAAAGGAGGGGCGACCTTCCGGCTTGTTGCACAACATCGTGCTGGAGCGGAAGTACGCCTGCTTGAGGAAAGAGATGCAGCAACGCTTGCGACGTGGCTGGTGGCAGAGAGCGACGCCCTCCAGTTGGCAATGGACGGAGGTGACTTCGGCCGGCCAGTGTCAGAGGAAGGAATCCAAAACAAGTGGTTGGGCATGTCAGAGTGGTGCCGCGAAGAACGATCCTGGGAACTTTTGAGCCATCAGGTGTTTACGGCAAGACAGAGAGGGTGTGCCATTGGGCATATTGAGGTGGGTGTTATGAAGTCTATCGATGCAGCACACAATCCTGTCAATGCATATTGCGGTTTTGAGCCCTTTGTGCTTTTAATGTATATTTATGTCCTTCCGCAGCGTCGAGGCTTGGGCGTCGGAACAACTATAGTGAGGGAGGCATGCGAATGCGCGCGCCGCACTGGGGCTAAGCAGGTCGTGGGCATTGTTGCAGAGACAAACGCACAAGCACGGCGATTCTACTCGCGCGCTGGCTTTCGTGACACAGGAGTTTCTGTGAACAAGATGGGCTCTCGGTTTTTGCTCATTGAGTACAGCTTTGCGCCCAATCCCGCATAGAGGCAATGCTTGTTTTGCCGAAGACACTGGATGGTCCGGCCTCTAACCGCGGCGCGCTGCCCATATGTGTCATCACCAGAAAAGCGTGGTTGTTCCTTGGCGATGGCTGTAACTGCTAGGTCCATTGAACTGGGTGGTGGCGAAGCCCTCCCTTAGCCGAGCCCCCCAATCAGTTTTGTTATTTTGGTAACGCGCCTGTGGGATTCAGACATACATGACCGAGGCAAGCGCGACAAAAAAAGGGTGTAGGAGCGTTGTTCCAACATGTGCTCGGACTGTTCTGGCATTGTTCGAAATGTCGTCGTCGTGGCTCGTCGTCGTCGTCCTCTTCAGATTGCGCGCCAGGGGGCACTTTGCGGTCTTGATCGTGGTCGGGCGCGCGTTCTCTAACATTGAACATTTTGTTGAATCGGATATGATGCGAACCGCGCAGATTTCAAACCTTTAATTTCTCTGGGAAATGCCCTTGGGAGGCTTGTCCACGCGAGGTTCTCCAGGGGGGTTGTCCAGATCCTTGCGGGGTTGTCCAAGGTGTTTTCCGGGCCGCGTTGCTTTGCGAGCACGTAGGCACGGCGCAACCAGGGAAGCCCAGCTGGGAATGTCGCCATTCATTTCCCTTCCCCTCCTGCCCGTTCCTCGTCTCTCGCGCCCCCCTTCCGCTCCCGTTTGCACGCCCTCCTTTACCGCGCTTCCCCAAACAGCTGCGCTGATTGGGAACGGTACCCTCGCCTCAACGCTGGCCACATCCTTTCTTGGGCACGTATGGTGTTGCCGCTCGGGTGCCAGCCACATCCGTGATTGGGAATGGTGCTCTCGTCCGAGCTCTGGCTACATTCCCGTCTGGGATTGGTGCTGTCGCCTGCGCGCTGGCCACGTCCCTCATCATTAAGCGTGGTGAGCTCGCCTCAGCGCTGGCCACATCCCTAAGTGGGTATTGTGCTGCCGCTCGACCGCCAGCCGTAGACACATGCTGGGGCGCTTATGTTATGCATCTTGGAGGGATTGTCCGGGTTGTCCGGGTTGTCTGGTGGATTGTCCGGGGATTTTCTTGGACATGATTCATGGGCTTACGCCACGCCGCCGACCCCTTGGGATATCTGGTAAGGCCTTGGGTGCGGGGGGGGGTCCGTGCAGCATTGACAATATGTATCTCGCTATCTCGCGCGTGTTTTTTTCCTGTGCGCTGCCCCCCCCCATGTCGCCGCGCCAAATTGCCGCCGGTTGCTGCGGCCTCGCGCCAGGTCCACCCTCAGCAACTTGGTACGTGTGTATATACTAATGGTCGTATATATATATATACACACATATACATATGTGTATATATACAAAAGCACATGCAATCTTATATTGTACACACACACGCGTACATAACATGGGCAGGCATGCGTGCACAGAGGTGGCACTGCGCGGTGCCATTCGACAGCGTGTTTTTGGGCTCAAGAAGTGGCTCGTGGTGTGTTCATTCGGCGCCAGCGACAGCGGATGATGAAGGGCAGAGGTAGCAGTAATCCTCGGGCAGCATGGTTCGCCATCAGCGAGCAGCAACGCGTTCTGTGGCCAGCCACGAGCAGATCTCAATTAGTTGTTGCGTGTGCCGGGCATGTACATATGTAATCCAGATGATGCAGGGGCGTCCCCCCGCAACGCAAGTATATATATGTATATATAGATGTATGTATATATATATACATGTATGCATCTGTGCGCATGTATTTACGCATGTATATATAAATGTATACACACGTAGGGGCGCCCCCCTCATCGGCTGGCTTGTGGGTTTCTTTTTCGAAGATACTGTGCAACGTCTTTGAAGCACAGGTGCAGATCGGACGTCGCCGACACATTGCGGCGAGGCTACCGCGCGTGCGGAATCAAGCGTCGGCGAGTTGAGCTGCTGCGACGCAAGTATGGGGAAAGGAGGAGGCATGAGGTGGTTCAGAAAAGGAGGAGGGATTAGAGATGCAGATTCTGTCTCTTCTTAGCCGCAACATTGTAGGGGGACTCCGACAAAAGCCATGCGAGGATGATCTCGCAGCGCGCGGACGTCCCACCGCGCAGGGTGGAGGTTTTGAAGCCAGTAAAAACGCCGCGCGCGTTTTTTTTTTCCTCCGGTCCAACGGGGGTGCCTCTTGGAGGGTGTCATCCTCGGAGGCGCGTTGGAGGTTTTGGACAGATCGAGACCAAATCAAAAAAGTCCAAACCCAATGGTCGTGTCAGGATAATCGCTCCTTGCGGTCTGGTGGCGAGTGTGCATTCTCTATGCGGTCGTGGTAGGGGCTTGAGGATGGTCACGCTCGTTCGGCGCAAGATCCTTTGGCGGCCAGGCCTTCCTCCGACAAGACCGTCCATGCGAATCTCGTTGGGATGCTCGGGCGTCGCTGTGACATCAAGTTTCGATGACAGCGGCTTTTCCGCAGTCTACTCCAAAGTTGCTCCAAGAGAATCGTGTCTTGCGGTCTGGGTCGGCAATGTGCTTTGCATGCGGCTGTTCCAGGGGCGCGAGGAAGGGCGCGTTTCGCGCGGTGGCTGCTTCTTTGGCAACGAGGCTCCCCTTTCCCGCGCCTCAGGAAAACCATGTGCTTCTTGCAGGATTGTTCCAGCGCTGCTGTGGCTTCAAATACCGATGGCAGGGTCGCCCCCGCAGTCCACTCCAAGGTTGCGCCAGGATAATCGCGCCTCGCGGCCTGCGTTGGAGAGTGATCTCCTCCCATGGGCCCTGGGGGGGGGGGGGGGGGTGCGCGAGAATGGTCTCGCAGCGCGCGGAGGTCTCAGCGATCGGCGGTGGACTCTGCGAGACCTGTAGAAAAAAACACGTGCGTTTTTTTTTTGTGGGTGGGTGGGTGGGGGGGGGGGCTTCTGCGCGACGAGCGCTGATGCGTCGCGATGCCATGCTCGACGCAGGTCCTCCTTCAGAAACTCCCCAATGCCGAAACCGTTGTGGCTCCAGCGCGCAGCCCATGAGGAGCGCCTTTTTTCGGCCCCCGCGGGAGTAGCGACGCATGGGTGATGGGGCGGCGCTGGACGCCGCGTCGGCGTCGGCTTCGGCAGCCGTTGCCGATGTGCAAGCGCTCCCGCCGCATGCTGCTGCTGCTGCCGATGATGATGAGAACTGTGGCCCGTGGACGTCGTCTGCAGCGGATGGGGGCACTCGTGCGGCGCAGCCGCAGACAGCGACGCCACAGCCGCACCCGGAGCCAGAGCTAGCGCTTGCGCAGCAGCAGACACCCCAACCACAGTCAGTGGCTCCGCAGCGACGGCCGATACGAGAAATGAGAGCGCCTTGCCACAGGGCACCATCGCTGCAGCCATCGGCCCCGGAGACAACAGGCACCTCGACCAGAGAAAGCGCGCCCGCGCGATCAGCGGCAGCCGAAGCCCCCGCTGCATCCGCCACCACCAGAACTACAATCAGCGCGGCTGATTGTGGAGTTGCAGCCAACATTTCCGCAGCATCCGCCACCACAACCGCAGTTCGGGCAGCCGCGCGGTGAGCTGCACTGGGCAGTTCCGCAGTTTCCGCCATCGCTCCCAGTGCCGCCACCCCCAGCGCTGGCGCGGCCAAGGTCGACTTGGGCGCTGCCAAATGGGCAGCGTGGCGGGCGAGCAGGGGCGCCGCCATCAGTGCCTTTGCCGGCGCCGTCCGCGCCGCCGCCAGCTGACCAAAAGGCCCAGGGCTTGCCAAGGGCCCCAAAGACTCCCAGTCCTCCGGAAAGGAAGCGCCCACAACGAACTGCAGCCTCAGCTTCAGTTGCAGTGGGGGTGGCAGCATCAGCAGATGCAGCGGCGGCGGCGGCCTTCGCAGATGCAGAGGCCCCAGCAGATGCAGCAACAACGGGCTCAGCAACGGGTGCAACAACGGCAGTGGTGACAAAAGCGCGGACGTCCAGCGGTTCGGCGGTGCGGCACAGCGCCTACGCGCAGGGCTTCCAGGGCGGCGTCCGCGTTGGATTCGAGAGCCGGAAGAAGTGTGGCGCCCTCGCTGGTGTGATGAAGGAGATTAGGGTTTATGAACTCATTTGTTTTCTGATTTTCCATATGTCTTGTCCTTGTGTTGTGTTAGGTGTTGTCTCCTTTCCTCTTTCCCTCTCTATCTCTCTTTTTATTCTTCTGGTTACTTGTCTGATCAGACTCTGAACGAACTCTGAACGAACTGCAGCCCAGCGAGGAACGGCAGAAGTGGGCGAGCTGGCACGGTGTAGCCCCAGGTTTGCCGCCTGGAGGGTTCGAGGCCATGACGACCCAGATCGCCCAGGGGATCGGCTCGTTCCCGACGGCGGAGACGGGCATCTTTGTTGAAAAGGGGTTGGGGAACGCATCAATGAGGAAAGAAAGGAAGGATGGGGCAAGAAAGCGAGGAGAAGGGCCAGCAAGGAGGAAGGAAGGAAGGACGACGCAAGGAGGGCGGGAAATACGGAGGAAGGATGAGACAGAAGAAAAGAAAGAAGGAGACATGACGGAGGGAGGTGTCCTACGGGGGAAGAAGGTATTTCAAATAACGCAGAAGGGACTTGATGCAAAACAGGGGGATCACGGAATAGTGAAGAATGTCCAGTATTGGATCCTGCGGTTTCATCCTGCATGTTGCTCGTTGTATCCTGCCATTCGAAGCGGTCTGAGAGGACCCCAAGATAATCGCCGGCAGCCTGTCCGAGATGAGCGACGCCGCCGCGGCTTCGACTTCTAGCGTTGCGAGCGGCCCCGAGCGCCAGGAGGAGCCGAATGCGACGGCAAAACGGATTAGTGAGGGGTTCTTGTAGTGCGTCAGTGGTGGCAGGCGTTCGGCCAGTGGCTTGTGGCTGTTGCCACTTCGCAAGCAGACTTCAAATTGCTATTTTTTGCGTGTGCAGCGTCACTTGTGCACATCCGGATGATACAGGGGCGCCCCCCCACATCGCAGGAATGCGCATGGGCGCCCCCCTTGTATGCTTCCTTATGTTATCCTTGTCGAACATGTAGTGCAACGTCTTGCTGCACAGGTCAACATCGCACTTCGCCGTTGCACGGCGGCGAGGCCCGCGCGTGTGCGGAATTCTGCGCTGGCTAGTTGAGCTGCCGCGATGCGCGCATGGGGAAAGGAGGAGGGGCGATGGGGGGTTTAGAGAAGGAGAGGGATTCGTAATGCGGAGCGCTTTCTCTTCCAAGTCGCCGCATTGTAGGAGGCGCCGACAAAAGCCGTGCGAGGGTGAACTCGCAGCGCGCGGATGTCTCATCGTGCGGCGGTGGAGGTTTTGAAGGCGTTTAGAGGGGGAAAAAAACACGCGCGTTTTTTTTTTTTTTTTTTTTTTTTTTTTTTTTTTTTTTTTTTTTTTTTTTTTTTTTTTTTTTTTTTTTTTTTTTTTTTTTTTTCTTTTTTTTTTCCCCCGGCCCAACGGGCGCGCCTCCTGGTGGGCTTCATCTACGGAGGCGCGTTGGAGGCTTTGGGCTGGGCGGGCACCAAGGCAAACAAAAATCCACATCCAACGGCCGCGCAAGGATAATCGCGCTTTGCGGTCTGGGTTAGCGAGTGTGCTTTTTCTATGCGGTTGGCGCTAGGAGCGCGAGGGTGGTCGCGTTCCGTCGTGCGGCGGCAGATTCCGCGTGCGCAGCGGGCAGCAAGAGATATCGAGAGTGGGGCGTGCGCGCGCCGAAGAGGACGCAGGGGGAGGCAGGGTGGTGGGTGGGGGTTTTAAACAAGTCCCCGGGAACCAGCACTTGCAACGTGATCGCTGCATTAATTATGCTCGTACATGATGTCGACGTTTCATGATTGACAGTTGAGATGGAGTGAGGTGCGCGCACAGATGATGATGATGGTGATGATGATGATGATGATGATTGTGATGTGTTTACGCCTGGCTCAGTTCCAGTTCAAGCAAATGCAACAGAAGCGGGGCGCTTACGCACTGAGCGCGGCCCCGCAGCCGCTGCTGGCCGCCTGCACTTTTGAAACTTTTGGTGGAGCACAAATTTCCTTCCGACCGTTGAGGCAACATGGGCGGGCACGTCCACGTTCGCGAGTACAAGATCATCTGCCGCCCGCTGCGATCCAAAGAAGTTTTGGGAGTTCAAGTCCTTGGCGCAGTACGGCCCGCCCCCCATGTTCTCGATGTCCCACGTCTGCTGGTCGCTGGCTACATGCCGCATGGAATTGAGCAAGCGCTCGGCAATGCCCGGGGGCCGAAGTAGGGGGCGCCTTACTTCCCAGGCCAGCTTGTCCTCGAAGAGAGATACTGCAACAGATCGCATGGTGTCTGCAGCCCACGGCTTGACACTGATCGGAATGTTCAATTATTTGGAAGATTCCTCCAAGCATGTCTCAATGCCCTGCTTTTCTTCTGCGGAACTGGTCTTGCTCTGGCGGCCCCTCTTGGTGTGGTTGCGGTTCCTCGTCCAGTGGTGAACGCAGCCGCCGAGGTGCGGGCGCGGCAGCCCCTGGTGCTCGGTTCGACGGTCTGGTGGTCCCTGCTGGGCGCCGCGCCTTCTTCTTTTTCTCTGTCGGGGACATCGGCGCGGCGCTCGTCGGCCGCTCGCCGTCGCCTGAGCCGCGGAAATAGCTGAGCCACCACGAGCGCAGCGCTGCAGGCGCAGCCTTAAGGCAACCGCGTGCATGCTTGAAGCCCGGCTCGTTCTGGATGCGCCCCCGGGCGGGCGCCGGGGGCAGCGCCGCGTTAATGGTGCGGAGCTCATCGCGCAAGCGATTCCACGTCCCCTTCTCCATCGGCAAGGGGCGCGGCAGTGGGGCGGACGCACCGTCGGTCTCGCGTGGGACTGCAGCACCGTAGTTCGCGTGCATGTCGCGCGCGCCCCCGAGGCCGTTGGTTGAGGATGGCAGGTCGAACAGGTTCTCGGGGCCGACGGCAGAGCGAGCCCTCGGAGGTGACCACGACCTCGCCCGCCGAACTGCAGGCGGCGCCTCGGAGTAGTGGATGAAGGTCTTGGAGACGGGCCTTCCCCTGACGTCCGAAGAGCAAAACATTGGAAACCACAGTGCGCAATGCACGCAGGAGGTGTCTGATCAGAGTGCACTTTGAGCCCGCGCGACTACGGACATAACCAGTACATGAGAAATCTGAAGAAGCTGTGGTGTCCTTTGGTGTCCTGCGTTGTCCTGTGGCGTTCTGCGCAGTCCGGCGGTGTCCTGTGGTCTGCCGCGATGTCCTGCGGTGTCCTGTGGTGTCCTGCGGTTTGCGGCAGTGTCCTGCGGCGTTCTGCGGTGCCCTGCGGTGTCATGTGGTGTTCCGTAGTTTCCCGCTGAGCCCTTGCTCGGACCCCCCCGTCGCCTCTGCTTTAGAGGGGCGTCCAAAACAGAATGCCCCTCTCGACGACAGCGCTAAATTCAGAGCGGCCAAATTCTGAGCTATCTGCGCTTCTCATCATTTGCGTTGGCCGCGAAACAACGCGTCACATCCTTGCTACTCTAATCAACAAGGGGCATCCAAAACAGGATGCCCCCCTTGTGGAAACAACCGACGCATAAGAAATCTGAAGAAGCTGTGGTGTCCTTTGGTGCCCCGCGTTGTCCTGTGGTGTTCTGTGCTGTCCTGTGCTGCCCTGCGGTGTACTGTGGTTTGCTGCGGTGTCCTGCGGTGTCCTGTGGTGTCCTGCGGTTTGCGGCAGTGTCCTGCGGCGTTCTGTGGTGCCCAGCGGTGTCAGGTGGTGTTCCGTAGTTTCCCGCTGAGCCCTTGCTCGGATCCCCCCGTCGCCTTTGCTCTAGAGGGGCGCCCAGAACATGATTCCCCTCTCGACGACGCAGAGCGGCCAAATTCTGCGCTATCTGCGCTTTCTCAATCATTTGCGTTGGCCGCAAAACAATGTGACACATCCTTGCTACTCTGATCAACAAGGGGCATCCAAAACAGGATGGCCCTCTTGTTATCACTTGTTCTGACCCCCGTATTGCTTTTTGTGCCCGCGCGCTGGCCTCGCAATCGAATTCGGCATTAGCAGCGGCAACCATTCTACTGGTCGCCGAAGCATCCGTCGCGGATGCTCCTCCGAGTCCTTGGCCTCCTGGCGAGCTCGAAGTACTTCTCCCTCTGCGCGGCGGAGGCCAGCGCGAGGAACCGGTGCTTCTCCGACGAGAGGCCGCTGCACTTCGCCTGACGGGGGTTTCTTCCAGAACTTGGCTACGCCCCCGGGCGCGCGCCAAGAGCGAGCGCCAAAGTCCGCTGGCCTCCAACATGTTTTTTTGTGGGGTTTTGCTCCAAAACCAAGCCTTGGTCTCCGAAAGGGCTTTCTGAAGGCGGTCGTGCTCCTCCGCCGCTTCCTTCTTGGCCGCGGCCGCGCCCTCCTTCTTGCCCTCGGCCCTGGCCTTGCGCGCTTGCTGCCTTTTCGGCGGCGCGCCGAAGGGGGGGCGGGCGGGGCTAGGGGCGGCCTTCTCGGGAAACTCCAGGGCGTCTAAGAAGCTCCCGGTTTTCGAGAAGCCGTTGAAGCGGCGTTCTGAGAGGCGCAGAAAACTCCCCAGGCAGAGGAGTTGCTCGGGAGCTCGTTTTTTTTGAAAGCCAGCCCTTGCTCCCCCCCCCGGGCGCGCCGCCGTGCCTCAGGCGCGCCGCTTCCTCGACCAAGTGTTCCAGCTTGTCGTTTTTTGCTCTTGGCCCTCTCGAAGGCCTTCCGGTTGTTCTCGGCTGCTTGCTGGGTGGGGATGCGGAAATATACTGTTTTGGTTGAATTGTTGTGTGCTGTTGTTGAGTTGCTGATGTTGTGTTGTGTTGTATCGCTGTCGTGTGTTCGGGCTGCCCTGCGCTGTTGTTTGCTTGGTTTGCGTTGATTGCGTTTTCTTGGCGGGGTGCGAGGGAGTTCGTTTCACTCCCCCAAACACCTGGGCCACGAACACGTCGCGACGCATGTGGAACAATTCCTTGCGCTGGCTCTTGGCCTGTTGGCCAAGAGCAGCCTTCTCGTTCCGCAGGGCTGCGCACAGTTCGCGGTGTTTCTTCAAGTGCCTCTGCGCAGCCTCCTCGAGGAATTGTTTTACCCACGGCTTGGCGACCCAGTTCATCAAAGACTTGGTGCGCTTGCGATCGCGGCACCTGTCCGTCTTCGTCTTGATTGCCGTTTTTGATGAAGCTGGCATGGCGTGCTGCGGCGCCCGCGCTGGTGAGAGAAGTATCCAAAAAAACAAATGCCCAAAGCCGAATAAGCTATGTTTGAACAACATACGGAGGAACTATGAAGATAAGAGAGAACAGGAGGTCCAAGTGAAGCAAACTTGAGAAGCACACGCCGGAGATAGTAATCAACCAGACCAAAAACATGAGAAGATAAATCGAAAATGGATGCTACTCCTCACTCGTCTTATTTCCTCATCCTCCACCTCTCCCTTCTCGTCGCCCCGCACCCTCCTGACTCGTCCCATCTAGCTCTAGATATGCATTTACATCATCTTCATCTTCTCGTCGCTCCTCGCCCCCCTTGCTCGCCCTATCTTGCTATTTCCTCCTCCCCGCGCTGATCTTATCTAAGTCCTCTTACTACTGCTACTCCTCCTCACCATCACTGCTTCGCATCGTCTTATCGTCGCTCTCCGACTCAAGGCGGCATCGAGCTCCGAATGCCGACAGGGACATGCAAGTGAGGCCGATGCAGCTGCAGCGTGGAAGGCTGCTGTCATATCATGACATGATTCGCGTATGCCCCCACCCCCTTATCCCCTCCGCCTCCGCCTCCGCCTCCTTTTCCTCTTCCTCCTCCTCCTCCTCCTCCTCCCGGAGGGCCTCCGAAGGCCTCGCCAGCCCTCGAGGCCCTCCGGAACCCTTCCGGAAGCCCTCCGAAAGCCTCCGAGGGCCTCCGAGGCCGCTGGCACGGAGGAAGAGGAAGGAGGAGGGCGAGGGGGAGGAGGAGGAGGACAGGGAGGAGGGAGGAAAAGGAGGTCCTCTTCTCCAACTCCTCGTCCTCCTCCCCCTCCTCCTCCTTCTCCTCCTCCTCCTTTCCTTTTCAATTAGATTGCATTAGGATTCTTTTTGTGGGGGATTACAATAGGATTTTTTTTGTGTAGGATTACAATAGGGTTCCCTTTGAGGAGGATTACAATAGGATTCCTTTTGTGGAGGATTACAATAGGATTCCTTTTGTGGCGGTATTTGGGAGCAACCCAGGAGGAGAAAGAAACAAACAAAAACAAGAAAACCAATGAAATTGCGAAACTCCGTAGGTTTTCAATGATTTTCAATGGTTTTGCAAAGATTTTTTTTAAAATATATTTTATTATTATTATTTTTGATTAAAAATATCAATATATATATATATATATATATATATATATATATATATATACATATTGAATTTCCAGCTCTCCGGAGCTGAAACCATAAAAAAAAACAGCATGTCGAGCTCCCTGGAGCGAAAAACGCTGTGTTTTAATATCTTTTTCGCTCCAGGGAACTGGACAGCTGTGTTTTTTATGTGGTTTCAGCTCCGGAGAGCTGGATTTTTTGTTTATATATATATATATATATAAATCTTTGCAAAACCATTGAAAATCATTGAAAACCTACAATTTTCGCAATTTCATTTTTTTGCGTTCTTTCTCCTCTTGGGTTGCTCCCAAGTACTGCCACACAAGGAATCCCATTGTAATCGTCCACAAAGGGAATCCTTTTGTAGTCCTCCTCAAAAGGAGTCCTATTGTAATCCTCCCCAAAAGGAATCCTATTGTAATCCTCCACAAAAAGGAATCCTATTGTAATCCTCCACAAAAAGGAATCCTATTGTAATCCTCCTCAAATGGGATCTTATTGTAATGCGCCACAAAAGAAATCCGATTGTAGTCCTCCACCAGAGAGTCCGATTGAAATCATCATCAAAAGAAATCGAGATATTCAATTTGCGATCCTTGAAAACTCCTGGTTCCAGGGGACTTGTTTAAAACCCTTACAGGGGGGGGGGGGGGGCGAGGAAGAGGAAAACGACGATTCGCAGCTCTCTCGTGAGTGGCCGAATTTGGCTCGAGTTCTCTCCGCGCGCTCAGCGCGCATGTCAGGGCCGCGCTCGAAACTATTTGTATCGATGCCCGATTGTCTCCGCGACCGATCCCGCTCGCCACCAGTGGAGAAAGGCGCAGGCAAGGACAACTTGCAGGCAGAGAAAGGCGCAGGAAAGGGGAAAGACAAGGACAAGAGCACGGGCGATGGTTTTGATGAGTGCTTGCAGTCAGCGCTGGAGGCCACTTTCACAGCATGCAGCCGCTCAAATTTTGAGATGTTGCAGGCGGCCAAGGACATGGGCGAATCCGCGAGGCAGAATCGCGAGCTGAAATAAGCTGCATTGGACTTAACATCGGGCGGGGTGCCTTGAGATGGTTGTGAAGGTTTGTTTTCCGATCATATTCAACGCAAAGTTTTGAACTATCCGCGTTCCAAGCGGGCGCGTGCGACAGCGGACTGCGCAGCGTGGTGGCGCCAGAACCTTGAGGACAGCCCATGGGGCCCAAGATGCTGGAGCTACTACGTCAAGTGCTGGATGTACATCGCGGAGAACAATGACGAGTTCGTATACATCCGCGACTTACAGTGCAACGATCGATTCCACGGCTGGACCCCAAGTACAATTTGGGCGACATATGCGACGAGCTTCGCCGGGTTCGAAGGCCACAGGATTTGGGGCCACAGGTTCTACATGAGAGGCAATTCGTAGTTTTGTTGGCCGCGAGGCCATGCTCGATTGGCTTGAACTTCATCTTTATACAAGTTCGCCTCGAGCAGTGAATACCAGCATATCACTATTATAGATGAATGTATATTTATATGTATATATACATATATATGTATATGTATATATATACACATGTCTCTCTCTCTCTCTCTCTCTCTCTCTCTATATATATATATATACGTGGGTGCGTCCCCTCATATGTTGGTTTGTGCCATCCTGTTCGAAGACGCTGTGCAACGTCTTGCCGGCGCAGGTAAACGTCGCATTTCGCCGACGCACGGCGGCGAGGCTCGCCCGTGCACGGAATCATGCGCCCGCGAATTGAGGTTCTGCGATGCGCGCGGGGGGAAAGGGGGAGGGGCGTGGGGGATTTAGACATGGGGGGGGGGTCAGTGATGCGGGGCGCTGTCTCGCCCAGGCCACAACGTTGTAGGAGGGCCCCGACAGAAAAAAAGCCATGCGAGGCCGCATTCACAGTGGCGGATGTCCCAGCGCGCGGCGGTGGAGCTTTTGATTCTAATTAAAACCATGCGCGGTTTTTTTTTCCGCCAGCGCGAGTGCCTTCTGGAGGGCTGCTTCTCTGGAGGCGCGTGGGGGAGTTTTAGCCCCCGCCGCCCTGCGAGGATCCCAAAGGCGACGAGAAGGACTTGAAATCCGAGGAGGGCGATCCGAAACGCGTGGAGTGGGGCTGGCCCGAGGTGCAACTCCTGCTCCAGCATCTCTCCTCCTCCTCGTCCTCCCTGCCTCCACGGCCTTCTCCGCCTTCCCCCCCCCCCCGCCTCTCTCGGTGCCGTGTGCGCACGTCGGGCTTCCGCCTCCACCTCCCCCCTTCCTCCACCGTCGGGCCGGTGCCATTTGCGCGCCCAGCGCCATCCTTCGCCCGCGCGTTGCCCGACGGCGTCCGCGACATGGTGGTTCCTTTGTTGAAGTGTAATCCGTCGGGCAAAGTTCTTTCGATACCGCAGGCGGATGCGGCCCGAGTGGTGGGGGTTGGGTTAGTTGCGGGCGTCTGCCCTGAGTGGTCGATTCGGTGGTCGACAAACCGCTGGACGGACTGCTCAGTGTTGCCTTGCTCGCTACAGAGGGCCCCCCCGCGGCCTTTTTGAAGCAGATTGTCTCGGGGCATCCTCGAGCGACCCGCGCTTGCTCGAGTTATAGAAGCAGCAGAGCACGCGGGTGCACAGATGCAAACCAAGCAGCTTTCCGCCCCGTCGGGCTATGCTCATCACGGGGCCGAAGGTTGGGGAGCAGCGAGCCGCAGCGCGTTCTGTTGCCGGCCACGAGCAGATTTCAATTAGTTTTTGCGCGCGCAGTGCATGGACACATTTACACTCAGATGATACAGGGGCGCCTCTCCGCAACGTAGGAATATGTCCGAAGCGTATATATAGCGCAGAGGTGGAGCTGTATACATATACATATATACATGTATGTAGGAATAAACGTGCCTAGCGTTATCTCCCAAACGCACGCGCGCTCATAAATATATATATATATATATATATATATATATATATATAATATATATATATATACACAAACACATGTATATATACGTGGGGGCGCCCCCCTCAGATGTTGATGTGTGGTATCCTTTGGGGGAAATGCGCAGCGTCTTGCAGGCGCAGGCAAACGCCGCATTGCCGACGCGCGGCGGCGAGTCTCACCCGTGTGCGGAATCATGCGCCCGCAAGTTGAGGTTCCGCGATGCGCGCGCGGGGGTGGGGGCGGGCGGGGCGCGTGTGTGTGTGTGTGTGTGTGTGTGTGTGTGTGTGTGTGTGGTGTGTGTGTGCGGGGGGGGGGGGGGGGGGGGGGGGCGTTAGAGGAGGGGGGGGATTAGCGACGCGGGGCGCTGCCCCGCCCAAGCCGCAACATTGTAGGAGGGCTCTGACAGAAGCCATGCGAGCCAGAACTCGCAACGCACGGATGCCCCAGCACCCGGCAGTGCAGGTTTTGAAGCCAGTAAACAATCACGCGCGGTTTTTTTCCGATTCAACGCGAGTACGTGAGAGGCTTTGGACAGGCCGAGCATCAAACCAAACAAAGTGAACCCTCAACGGCCGCTCCAGGATTGTTCTTTGCTGGCTGGGTTGGCGAGTGTGCTTTCTTTATGCGGTCGACGCTAGGGGCGCGAGGATGGTCGCGTTCTGTCGTGCGGCGGTAGATCCCCTGGCATCCAGATCTTCCTCCGATAGAACGTTTCGCGAATTTCGTCGAGTGTGCCTCAGTGCCGCTGTGGCTCCTCCACAGTCCACTCCAGAGTTGCGCCGACAGAATCGTGCCTTGCTGTCTGGGTTGGCGAGTGTGGTTTCGCATGCGGTTGACCCCAGGATTGCCCCTCTGGCAGCGAGGCCCCCCTCTCCCGCCCATCCGCAACAGCATGTGTTTTCTTTTTTTCCCAACCATCCTGTGGTGTTGGGCCCTCGTTTTGAAGAGACGGTGCCCCGCGTCTCCTCTCCTTCCTTCCCCCTTCCTCCTCCTCCTCCGCCTCCCCCCCCTCCCTCCTCCCTCCCCCCGCTATCGCGGCACGCCCCTCACGCGCTTCGTGGCCCCATAGGGGGCTCCACCGAGGGCCCCAGCGGCTGCGTCCGCATGGCGGCACCGCGCCCATTTCGGCACACCCCTCACACGTTTCGTGGCCCCACAGGGAGCTCCACCGAGGGCCCCAGTGGCTGCGTCCGCATGGCGGCACCGCACCCATTTCGGCACACCCCTCACACGTTTCGTGGCCCCATAGGGAGCTCCACCGAGGGCCCCAGTGGCTGCGTCCGCATGGCGGCACCGCACCCATGCGGCACACCCCTCGCACGTTTCGTGGCCCCATAGGGGAGCTCCACCGAGGGCCCCAGTGGCTGCGTCCGCATGGCGGCACCGCACCCATTTCGGCAACCCCTCACACGTTTCGTGGCCCCATAGGGAGCTCCACCGAGGGCCTCAGGGCTGCCGCATGGCGGCACCGCGCCCATGTCGGCGCACCCCTCACACGTTTCGTGGCCCCATAGGGAGCTCCACCGAGGGCCCCAGTGGCTGCGTCCGCATGGCGGCACCGCACCCATTTCGGCACACCCCTCACACGTTTCGTGGCCCCGTGGCCCCATAGGGAGCTCCACCGAGGGCCCCAGTGGCTGCGTCCGCATGGCGGCACCGCACCCATGTCGGCACACCCCTCACACGTTTCGTGGCCCCATAGGGAGCTCCCTCTCATTCGTTCAATTTGCTTTGCGGTACTCGTAACTGCATATGGGTCCATCGCCAGGATAAGTTTGCTGGGTTGCTCCAGTGATGTTGTGGTCGAAATGCCGACGGCAGCGGTTTCCCCCCATCCCATTCAGGCTGCGCCAGGATACTCGTGTCTTGCGGCCTGTGTTGGGGGGGTTTTACTTGCCATGGGTCCTGGGGGGGGGGGGGGGGGGGGGGGGGGGCAGCGTGGGGCGTGGTAACGATCGGCGGTGGAAGCTTTCAAAACAGTTAGAACCACGCGCGTTTTTTTTCTTCGGCATAACGGAGGTGTTCTGAAAAGGCGTCATCCCCGAAAGCGCGTTGTCCCAACTCCATATCATGCTGATCATTATCCTCCCTCCCATCTTCTCTCCCATAACTATTGCGGCACCGGCGACGCGCGGATCCCAGCGCTGCAAGTGCACAACCGCGCGCCCGCGGAGCCCCAAACTGAAATTCCGGATGCCGATTTCTTCATTCTTCATTACTGTTTGGGGTTATTTGGATGCAGAGATACCCGACCAGCTGGTCTCGAATTTTACGGCCTGGTTGCGGAAGTGCCCCGGTTGGGGCGGTGCCATTTACAGGCCCCACAACGTCCTGGACATGGCTCGCGCGTTGCCTGGCGATGTCCGCGAGATGGTGGTTCCTTTGCTGCAGTGCAAGCCGTCGGGTAAAGTACTTGGGATACAGCAGGCGGATATGGCCCGAGTGGTAGCGGTGTGGTACGTTGGCGGCGCTTACGTTGATGTGCTCGATTCGGTGGTCGAGAAACCGTTGGACGAACTCCTCAGCGCTGGCTTGCTCGTTGCAGGGGGCCCTCCTGCGGCCCCTGTTGAAGCAGACTTTCTCGGGGCTTCTGCGGGCGACCCGCGCTTGCTCGAGTTGCTGAAGCTGCAGAGCACGCGGGTTCAAAGCTACAAACCAAGCAACTTTCCGCCCCGTCGGGTCACGCTCGCCACGGGGCCGAAGGCTTGGGAGCAGTGGGCCAAAGACGTTGGCGTTAATGCGCTGCCCTTGACCAAAAGATTCCACCGAGGGAAAAGCAGGAACGCAGAGCCGTTATGGATGCGCAGTTTGGATGTCGAATGCCCTTGCGTTGTGGTGCATCACGCCTCTTCGTGGATGGGGGAGTGGAGACCATTGGATCGCGTCGTGGCCCCGCCAAAGAAGCGCGCCCCGCGCAAGGTGCGGAAAGACTCCAACACTTTGCCTTCCGGTTCGGCTCGACCATTGACGCGTGGCGCTGCAGCTGCGAGTGGCCCCCCTTCGGTGCCAGCGACCAAAATAAAGGAATTGGCCCAGTCGGCCGACGCTCGGTTGGCGTTAGCGCGGGAGGCGGGGTGCTTCCAGCCATCCGATTTTCCAGATGTGTCCATGGGCCAGGCCTCCAAGGCTAACGAGACGAACCGACGCGCCCTATTGATTCGGGTGTTGGCCGTGCATTGCACTGAACAGCGCAGGGGCAAGTTGTTGGAGGCGCTAGGGGCAAATATTCAACTGCGCCGAAGGGCGTCAATCGCGCTGGCGGCTTCTCGCGGCGACGCTTCTGCCAAGGCCCTCGTGTCTCCCACGCGTGGAAGAGGCCGAGGGGCGAAGTAAGTGCGATGCGAATTGTCTCTCGACAACGGGTGCCGATTTTTTGTGATGTGCATTCTTTCTTGCATCGAGTGGTGGGGATTCTCTTCGTTCTTCAGCTCGTGCAGCATCGTTGGCCAGCAGCGAGCAGCAACGTCCGTAGTCCAGCCACGAGCAGATTTGAACTACTGTTTGCGCGTGTAGTGCGTGTACATATGTACACCCACTTGATATAGGGGTGCCCCCCCGCAGAGCAGGAAGATATGTAGAACTATGTATGCAGCATATAGGTTTCATTGTATGCATGTATGTATATATAACGCTATATATGTACATGTATTCAAATATACACAGATATATAGGTATATTCATTTCCACACACACATATATACACACACGCATGTATGTATATATATATATGTATATATACATATATGTATATATATGTATATATATATATATACATATGTATATATATACATATACATTTATATATGTATATGTGGAAGTATCTATGCATAGGGGCGCCCCCCTCAGATGCCGCGAAGTCCGCAAAAAAAGCGCGGTTTTTTTCCTCCAGCTCACTGGGGGTACCTTCTGGAGGGCTTCAGCCCCAGAGGCTCGTTGGAATCTTCGGACTGGTCGAGAATCACAAGAAAATGAACGCCTTCTCGGGCGCGTCAGGATAATTGTTCCTTGCGGCTTGGGCCGGCGAGTGTGCTTCTTCATGCGGGCGGCGCCAAGGCGCGAGCATGGTCGCGTTCCGTCGCGCAGCAGCGGGCCCTCGGGCGCCCAGGATTCCCCGCCGAAAAGAAGAGTTCTCCGATTTCGTTCGGATTTGTTAGCCAGTCGCTGTGGTTTTATTGTCGATGGCAGCGGTTTTTCGCAATCTACGCCATGATTGCGCTGGGAGACTCGCGCTTTTGCGGTCCGGGTTGGCGCCGTGCGATATGGGGGCGCCCCGCCGTGCCCATGATAGTTACGAGACCATGTAGAACGTCGCGTACATAGAAAGAGGTAAACATAAACGTAAGTGTGTATGTGCACAGGGGCGGCCCCCCAAATGCTCCGTTGCGTTATGTTTTTGAAGATGCTGAGCCGTCTTGCGCGCACAGGCGGGGCATCGAGTTTCACCGACGCACGGCGTCGAGGTTCAGCCGTGCACAGGTGCAAGCACGAGTGGGTGGAGCTCGCCGTGTTGCAATCACGAGCAGTGGAGCTCTGCAACGGATGGGGCGAGGGAAGGTGAGGAAGCGGTTAACAGAAGGAGCAGGAGCGAGTGACGGGCCGCTTTTTTCATCCAAAACGCTACTTGCAGTAGATTATGGCAAGTCACGCTTGTCCAGCTCTCGGAGAAGGGTCTCGTCTCTACAGGACTGGAAGGGGGATGCCAACATGGAAGCCTTAGTAGGTGAGGCACATCGCGGGGCGCCAACTCGCGCTGGCGGATGTTGGGGGAAGGCGCGTGGAAGTCCCGCGGCAGGCTGTGGAACGCGGTGGAAGTGCGGGGAGGCGGAGGGGGGTCGGTGATCGCGGAAAGAAGATGCATATATTTATTTGCGCATATATCTGCCTACATCCGCCTGTCCTCCCACCCTTCCTCCTACCACGATCATCTCTCGTACTACTGGTACTACTATGAGCACAACTACGTGAACGGCCGCTAGCTTGCTTGGCCCTGGGGATCGGTTGGAAAGAACCTTGCCTCGTTCTTGTATATGTCGCCTGCGTCCCTCCGCGCGAGGTTTTCTGCGAGCAGTTCGCGGGATGTGAGACTGACCGCCACCCCGTAGGTGACGCTTCTCTGCTCTATGTACCTGATGGGTTTCGGTTGCCCATCTCGTTGGAAACACGCTCCCGCTGTAAGATGTCGCCCATTAGTCTGCCTCCTCACTGCCAACAGTTTGGATTCAGTCGTGATGACCGTTAAGGTTCTGTAGCGATCCAAATTCAAAAGCGGAAGTTGAATGTTTGTGGCCTTTTCAGGAGGCCGACGGACAGAGCGACGCGGTTGTGTGGATTATACAGAATTCGTCACGCACGCGCGCGCGCGGGCGTCGGATGTCCCCAAGAAGGGGGAGGCAGAGGAGGACTATGCATAGCCATTTTGGCATAAGTATTTTGTTGGTTGGGCAACGTCGCGGTGGCCGTGGCGGTGGCGGCCCCACCAGCGCAGCCAGATAGCATAGTGTTACTCGCCGCGCGCTTCCGTGCTTGGGCCGACGACGCGGCGGAGACCCGAAACATCGTGTCTGCAGTGCACATGAGCTCGCCGTGGCCTCCCAAGAGGTGCCTAGTAGTTCACTTGTGCGATCGCACGGCATCTTTTGCCAGGCACCTGGTGGAGCTACGCGGTATGTTGCTGTTCTCCGTGGGGGCCCGCGCGTTCAGAGACGCGTGCGGGCTTGTCGCCATCGGTCTGATCCACGTGGACAAGGTCCAGATCAAGCGAATGAGCTACCAAGGGGCAGTTGCCATCAAAAAAGGAACTGGTTGGTATTATATTGGCCCTGGGAATTCTGTGCGTGCGTTATGGTGGTTGTTGAATGGTTTCGTTGCTAAGCACGTGCTGAGGGGCAACCCGCATCCTAGGCAGCGTCGTGCGCACTTGCGGTGCATGAGAACGCAGCGCGCCAGGTGGCCGCTGCAGATGGACACGCCACGACAATGCGAGCGGATTGGTGACACTGTGGAGCTTGTATTCTCAGCCAGCTACATTGACCCCGCAATGCATTGGCATTTACACGCGGTTCTTGGCCCGATCATCCTCCAAGTGCAGCAGTTCGTTCGCCACCTGGACAAAGAGGCTCGCAGTGAACGCATGCGCGTTCCGGGCCATATTTTTTCTGGCATGCCATCTCGGTGCGGCTGCGCGTCAAAACTTGCCAAAGCCTTGTGTTATGCAATGACTGTACAGAAGCACGGTGTCGATTTGTCCAGCCCCAAAGGGGCAGGGTTTGTGGGGGTTTGCACTGAATTGGGCTTGTTATATCCAGCGTAGTGTGTTGCCTAGGCCCGACACGTAGAGTAATTGCATGCCCCATAATTGTTGCTGCGTCTCTCACATTAAGGAATGGCCCTCATGAGCCCCTTCCCCAGGCATTCCCGAGGGTGCCAGTGCATGCTGGTGAAAATTCGAACATATGTACATCACTGTGAGGAAAGAAACCTACACGAAGTAACGAAGGGCCCCCGTAATGCCCATCTATGGTAAGCTGGCCCCCACTCCCGAGAAGCCAGCCGAAGTATATAAGAGCGGCCCTTGCCTGTCATTACCAAAACTGCGTTTGACGCGGAGTTGCTGTGGACCCACTGCTGTCCTGCATGTTTCCGACGATGTCATTCAGCCCTGGTTGTTTGGCCGTGGAGGTGACCGTTCGTTCACTGCGCATCCGTATGTCGCTGTCTGTGCTCAAGAATTTGGGGCGCGGGTCCTGCTCGGAACTGGTCGCCAGTTGGTGCGAAGATGCACCGCGCGCCACCTTTTCCTCCCAAGTCGCGGGATCCAGGGCCGTTATCACCAAATGCCGCCCTTTCCGAGCAGTGCGCTATTCGCGTGGGTGCCGTGGAATTCGTAAAGTATTTACAAGCGAATTCTTCGCGAAGGGGGACGTCGTCCATTTGCGATGGGCATTGGTGCATGCGGCGTGCGAGGCGTAGCACTGATGGAAGAATACACCTGAACCCCAACTGTTATGACTTGAAGTGTCTTATGGGTTTCATATCCTCTTGGGAAGGACATGTGGCACATGCACTTCCTGCTCATCCCGATGCATTAACAGGGTGGGGGAAACATCCCACGACAGAGACCCCCAAGCTGTGGCATGTCATGGCAGGGACGTGGGATGGAATGGATGAGATTTTCAGGAAGAAGATATGAAGTATAATTGGTAATTCGGAAGGGTTTGAGCTGATGTTTTGGTCACGTTCAAAGTTGTATCTATATCTATATATATATATATTAAGAAAAAAGTGAGAAACAAAAGACAGGCCGACGAGGAGAGTTGCAAGTTGTTTTACATAAGTTCTTCTGGTTACGGCGCTGCAAGGGCTGATTTTTTCGGTATCATGTTCTGCGTTATCTGGTTGCTGTCCGCTGTGTCCGTTTTTGCGTGGACAAAGACCTCCGCAATACTCATCGGAGGTTCGTGTGGTTAGTAATTTGAAAATCGTCGTCATTCAGCGGGTAATCCGGTATATATTGTAATGTATGTCTGGTCATGGGCGCGCGTGGATGCGGGTGCAACACGAATCGTTCGGTGGAGAAGATGCATGTTTCACATAATGTGCGTCGTTTGAGGGTTTCCACAAGCGACGCTGAGCGACGACGGGTAACGATGAGGGATGGCGTGGGAAGACGAGGGAGGACGAGGACGAGGAGGACGATGACGAGTGACGACACGTGACGACGAACGTCGGCGTGCCACGAAGCAATATTACGCATGTTATGCTCTGGGCTCGTATGCCATGCTGTGTGGTGCCGTGCTGTGGCATGTCACGCGTCCATGTAGCCGTCTGAAGTACTTGTTCGTAAGGGGTATGATCGAGCTCCTTGCAACGCGACAGGGTGGCGGACTACGGCGGCATTTGGACGGATCACAAAGCTATTATGAATTTGCCAGGAGGCTGGCCACAGATGCTGGGGGCACTGCCGCAACCAGTGCCTCCCCTCCTTTTAGCGACCTGGGGTGGCAAAACAAACATGTGGGACGGCAAGCTGGATTGTTCTCCACTTCTGAAACGGGGTGAGATATGCAATGGGTTCCTATGCGCCGCGAGGGAGCACCCCCTCATGTGGCAAGTGATTGAGGGTGTCCGTGAAAATATTCGAGCCTATCCAGACAAGTTCCGTACGGGCTGTAAAGGTGTAGCTGGCAAGCCTGGTGTTCTTCGTCTGACAGGTCCGTTGGCTATTTATGTCCGAAATCATGCACAAGAATCTTCATTTGCACCCACACATATTGGTTGACGGCTTTTCCAAGCTGGGTATTGGATTTTACGCGCTGAAAACTTACGAGGTCTTGGTGAAGGAAAACGCAGCCGGGCTTGGGGGCGGCAAGGTACACTATTCGAAGCTGAAGACGAGGATTGCGTTGAACGTGCCTGATCGGGGCTGGAATCCTGAGCAGGAGCAAGATGCGAAAAGGGCGTGTCTCACCCCCCCCCGCGCCCAGAGGCGCCGTCGCCCGTCACCTTATGCGGCCCGGCCACCCGGCGCGGACCAGCAGCGCGCCCGGTGGCCAGGCATGAGCAGATATGAAAGATGGCCTCGAGGCGCAATGTAACATATCTCCTAGTGTGATTTCGGGGCGCCCCCCCGCGATGCATGACAGTCATGGGAACCATCAATGCATGGACTTGATTGAAATGTACATTTACACATACTGCCTTGCATGTATACATATACGGGCGTCCCCCTGCTAAGCTCATGGTTTTTTGTTCCGTAGATGATATGCAAAGTGTAGAATGCACATCTTGCGATGCCTTTCGATGCAGCGAGAAGCATCGCGCCGCCTGGTTCATAGAGGAGCCATGTCGTACATTCCCAAGCTTTCGTACACCATCACCTTGCTTCGGCCCCACGGGCGTGCCGCGCCAGGGAGGCAACCTGTCCGCGCCGTGGCCTCGCGCCAAAGGACTTGCGCGCTCGTGGCGAGTCGGCGTCAGTGGCGCATCCGTTTAATGTAGCTGCCGGCGCGCTTCGGCGCGTCGGCCGTGGCGCAGCCGCGGGCGAGTGGAGCTCAGGGCATGATAGCAATCAGGGGAGGAGGGGTCGAGAGAGGGGGAAGGCGCCGAGTGACGCGTGGCTCATGTTCTTCGAAGAAGAATCACTGCAGGATGATTCCGCCTGTGCTAGTGGCGCACCCGTGTAATGTAGGTGGGCGCGCTTGGCGTGTTTTCGCGCCGAGGAAGCGGCCCTTTCTGCATGGGCTTGCTTGGTGCTCTGTGCATGGCCGCTCGGGCGAGACGGAACCAGGTGCGCGGGTTCGCCCGCGCACGGGATCGGACTCCGCGCCAGGGAGACAACCTGTCTGCGTTGTGGCCTCGCGCCAGAGGTCTTGTTGCGCCCGCGGCGAGTCGGCGCCAGTGGCGCATCCGTTTAATGTAGCTGCCGTCGCGCTTTGTCGCGTCGGCCGTGGCGCAGCCACGGGCGAGTGGAGCTCAGGACATGGGGGCAATCAGGGGGGGGGGGGGTGGTCGAGAGAGGGGAAAGGCGCTGAGTGACGCGTGGCTCATGTTCTTCGAAGAAGAATCACTGCAGGATGATTCCGCCTGCGCTTCTGGCGCACCCGTGTAATGTAGGTGGGCGCGCTTGGCGTGTTTTCGCGCCGAGGAAACGGCCCTTTCTGCATTGGCTTGCTTGGTGCTCTGTGCATGGCCACTCGGGCGAGACGGAGCCAGGCGCGTGGGTTCGCCCGCGCACGGGGTCGGACTCCGCGCCAGGGAGACAACCAGTCCGCGTTGTGGCCTCGCGCCAGAGGACTTGTTGCGCCCGTGGCGAGTCGGCGCCAGCGGCGCATCCGTTTAATGTAGCTGCCGTCGCGCTTTGGCGCGTCGGCCGTGGTGCAGCCACGGGCGAGTGGAGCTCAGGGCTCGGGGGCAATCAGGGGAGAAAGGGTCGAGAAGGGGGAAAGGGGCTCAGTGACGCGGGGCTCTTTTTCGTCCAAGATGCACCACTGCAGGATGTCTCCGACAAAACATGTCATGGCCTGGGCTCGGACCGACACAGACACAGCGCCCCTGGAGGTGGACCGACACCGCGGCCGTACTGATGGCCCCGTTGGCAGAAGCTCGGCGGCAGGTCGGGGGAAGTCTTGCCGAGTTAGTGGACACGCCCGAAGTCTGGGTCAGCTGGGTAAGGTCAATGTCATCATCGTCATCTTCATTCGTTCATGGCATTGTCTGATCATCATCGCGATGCCATCCTCGTCCTCAGCATTATCCGCGCTGTGGCCTCGCGCCAGGGATTTGGTTCGCGCGTGGCGCGTCGGCGCCAGTGGCGCATCCGTTTAATGTAGTTTTGGCGCGCTTTGGCGCGTCCGCCGTGGCGCAGCCGCGGGCGAGTGGAGCTCAGGACATGGGGGCAATAGGGGGGGGGGGGGGGGGAGAGAGAGGGGAATGGGACTGAGTGACGCGGGGCCCATGCGCTTCAAAGATGCATCACTGCAGGGTGATCCCGCCTGCGCTACTGGCGCACTCGTTTCATGTGGGTTGGCGCGCTTTGGTCCGTCGGCCCGCGCAGAGGAAAAAGCTCCTTCTGCGCGGGCTTGCTCGGCGCCCCGTGCATGGCCGCTAGGCCGAGACGGAACCAGGACAGGTATCGATAAGAAGGAGGAAGGAGATGGGGCAGAAAGAAGACAAGACACACGGGGGAAAGATACCACTGCCTGCTCAACTGCGATCACTGCAGCTACGCGGGCCTCAGGTCGAACCCCTCCCTTGTTCGGTGAGAAACGGACAGCATCCAGCCTTTCGGCACCGCTCCCCAGATTCTCCACATATCGCACACGATCCGTGCTGCCTTGCCAACGGTGTGTGCGTGAAATCTTAAGTTCCCCAGACCAGTGGCAGCAGTTGTCGTTTGGTGGGAGGGCCACCGCATCTGCCATATTCACTCTTACAGCTCCATGGAGCATCTGCTGCTGATCGAGGGATATACAGCAATTGGAATGTCCGTATACGGTGGCGACAAATTTCGGATTGTGTGGACAGAATGGAGTGGCCAACTTTTCCGTCGTCTTCGGTTGGACCGCGAAGAAACATTGGAGCTATTCAGCCTATCTCATGCGCACGCCCACGCACGGGAACGGACTCCGCGCCAGAGAGGCAACCTGTCCGCGTTGTGGCCTCGCGCCAGAGGACTTGTTTCGGCCCGTGGCGAGGCGGCGCCAGTGGCGCATCCGTTTAATGTAGCTGCCGTCGCGCTTGGGCGCGTCGGGCGCGGTGCATCCACGGGCGAGTGGAGCCCGGGACTCGGGGGCAATCAGGGGAGAAAGGGTCGAGAGAGGGGAAAGGGATTCAGTGGCGCGGTGCTCTTTCTCGTCCAAGACACCGCTGCAGGACGGCTCCGACAAAACAAGTCATGGCCTGTTCTCTGGCGATGGTCTTGCCTCCACGGACTCGGGCCGACGCAGATGCACCGCCTCTGGAGTTGAACCGACACCGCGGCCGCGCCAATGGCCCCGTTGACGGAAGCTCGGCGGCAGGTCGGCGGAAGTCTTGTCGCTCAAGTGGGCGCGCCGGAAGGCTGGGTCATCATGGTTACATCAATGTCATCATCGTCATCTTGATTCGTTCATGGCATTGTCTGATCACCATCGTGATGCCATCCTCGTCCTCAGCATCATCCGCAGCCATTTGTGCTGGCAGCCTTCCGTGTGTTTGGGCATCGACAACATCAGGCTTGGTACTGGTGAAAGCGTTGTCATGGCCCCGTGGTCCCATGTGTCGAGAGGAGGATGGGAGTGCCCACGCTGTCTCCCTCGCCGTCGCGCTACGGCGGCTCGGCCCGACACCGCGGCTGCCGCGGCCGACGACGCCGATGGGGCCAGCGCGCAGGCGGCCGCCTGCGCCCGCCTGCGCGAGGACTGCGGGAACAGAATGGGGGGAGGTGGAGATGGAGTTGGACGAGAAGGATGAGGGAGGAAGAGGATGACGATGATGGTGGCGAGGATGGTGAGGAAGAAGGGGGGAGAGGAGGACGAGGACGAAGAGGAGGAATCACGAGAAGGGGAGAACGAGCAGGAGGATGCACACGAGGAGGAGGAGTTACTTAGTCTTTTATATAGGAGCTGGCGTGGGAGCGGCAGCTGACAAGCCGCTGCGAGAGGCTGCTGCAGTGCGTGCATATGGCCAGCGCGCTGCTCAGCGGTGCTCGCGGCGAGGGCTACTACGGTGGCAAGGGCTACTACAATGGCAGGAGGCGCGACGGTGGCAAGGGCCACGACGACGGCAAGGGCTACGACGACGACGGCAAGAGCGACTGCGACGGCAACGGCTACTACGGTGGCAAGGGCTACTACGGCGACGGTGGCAAGGGCTACGACGGCAAGGGCGACGACGACAGCGGCAAGCGCCGCGACAAAGGCGACGACAACAGCGGCAAGGGCCGCGACAAGGCCTACGACAGCGGCAAGGGCCGCGACACAGGCGCTCGCTACGGCAAATGGTACTACGACGCCCGCGACGGCTTGTGGTACTACTACGACGCCCGCTACGGCTTGTGGTGCCAGTCGAGCGACGACGGCGACACCGGCACGGACCACGGCGGTAGCAAGGGCCACGACGGTGGCACGGGCAGCGACACAGGCTACGACAGCGGCAAGGGCAGCGGCAGGAAGGGCTTCGACAAGGGCTACGACGGCAGCAAGGGCAGCGACAGCGGCTACGACCCGTGCGGCAGTTCGAGCAAGGGCTACGACGGCAAGGGCTACGACGGCAAGATCCACGACAAAGGCTACGACGAGGAGTTCATGGACCAGGACGACGATGGCGAAAGCGACTACGACGGCGGCACGGGCTACTACGACGGTGGCACGGGGAGCAAGGGCCACCTCGGTGACAGGGAGCAGCAGATCGGGCCACACGACAGTGACAATGGCTACGACGGCGGTAAGGGCAACTACGACGAAGGTACGGGCTACGAGAGCTGCAAGAGCGACGACGATGGCGGCGACCTCGACGGCGAAGCTGCCACCGACACGGACCACGACGGATGCATGAGCATCGGCAGCAGCGCGAAGGGCCACGCGATCACCGCGGAGGAAGCCGATGTGCTGAACAGCGGCATGCCTGACGGCGGCCCGCCGTATGAAGTGAGTTCTTGCACTGCGTCCCCGCCGCCGGCGGCGTCGGAGTCGGAATGGGCGTGCGAGGCTGAAACAGAATAAAGAAGGGGGGGAGGGGGAAGGGGGGACATGGGAAAGTGAAGAGGGAGTTGACCACGAGAGGGGGTGGCCAGGGATACTACTACGGACTCATTGGCTAGACGTTCTCTGGCATGTTTCAGACCTCATATGCGAAGAGGAGTAAGGCATGAAAGTGTGATCGCGGAACTACGCATGATTGCACGCCGAGAACAGCTCCATTGTAAGTTGTTTCTGTGCTGTGCATTGCGAGTGCCATCGCCTGTGCTATGCTCGTGCCACGCGATGCGTGTAGGATAGGAGAGTGGGGAAGGGACTGTAGTTCAATGTGCTCGAGAGTCCTCCCCATGCAATAGCGCGGCATTTTGCGTGCAGCGTCCGGCGGCCTTTTCCGATCAAAAGTTGGATCTGGACATGAAAATAGGTGACCCATGTAGTGGGTTTGAATACATCGAAGATGACGAAGTGGACCACAGTTGGTTCCCGAAGCTTGAACGAACTTTGGCCCGAGATGGGACCGCTGCGCGTGCCCGCGCAGGGGTGGGCGCCTGTGGCGCCGTCTACCTATATCTATACATGCGGCCATTGCCCAGCCACAGCGACGGATCAGAAAGAGCAGTCGTCGATGACAACGTGCGGATGGGATGTTAAGACGATCGAACTGGACTGCCGCGTGTTCGTATCGTTCACGACAAGGTCCAGTGTCTCTCAAGATCTGGCAGAAATTCGCCATCCCGGGCTTCCTGTTCCAGTGGTCTGTGGTGCGTCGGTGGGGTCGGCGCCGCGCGGTCGGCTTGCCCGAAAGGGCGGGGAGGGCCGCCGATTCGATTTTTTCACAGCATCCTCGATGCTCACATTTGCGCGGCAAGGCCGCTCCGCGAGGGCGGATAGGGCCGCCGCCTCGTGCGCGGCAAGGCCGCTCCGCGAAGGCGGGGAGGGCCGCCGTTCTGAGCTCATCTTCATCGATCCTCACCCTCGGGGCTTTTGCATCGACCCTTATCCCCAAGCCCAACATGTCTCCACGACCCCCCAACGCGGCAGAGCCGCCCCGCGAGGGCGGGGAGGGCCGCCACCTCCGATCCCCCCCCCCCCGCAACCACAACGAATAGCCGCCCTGCGAGAGCGGGGAGGACGGCTCCTCATGTTTCACTTGTTTGCACGCGCCATGGGCCACTGTTCGGCGCGCGCTGTCCTCTTTCGCCCCTGCGTCCCAGGAGGCGGGCGAACACACGACGTTGTCGTACGAATACGACGCGCCGCATTTGGACATCCACATATGCGTCATATATACCATCCCGTCCTTCTCAACTCAGTCAGCCCCCTCTTGCATCTTCCTGCTTCATATTCCTGCTCCACCCTTTTCTTCTTCTGCCCACGATTGGCGAAAACAGAGTTCCAGCGCCACCGTGGCGACGGGAATACCCATGCGCCTGAGGGTGCCAGTTCCGTCCATGAAGCGTGAAAAAAAAAAAACGCCAACGGGGTTGTGGGGTTGCCCTATCCCCTGTTGGTTGGGCGTTTGATCTCCAAGTTCCTCGTTTCCCGCAACTCTACTCTTTCGATCGTCCTCTCGGCCCTCGATCCATAGTTGTCGCCTGGATCCTTCTCGATAGACGGTTCCCTATCGATTACCATCACGATCCTTCTCGGATTAGTCTTGGAATCCTCTAGCAAGCTAGATGGTTTCAAGCAGGACACGTGCGGACGACACCGTCGTGCCGTGTACTATTGCGCTACAGATCGAAGAAAAGGAGGCGGCGAACACACGGCGTTGTCCTACGAATGCGACGCGCCGCATATGGACACCCATTTATGTGTCATATATACCATCCCGTCCTTCTCAACTTATTCAGCCCTTCTTCCTTTTCCTACTTCATATTCCGAGCTCAGAGACTCCGAGGGTCCAGAAGCGAGACTACTCTGCGACACACGCGACGAAGGCGGACATGAAGAGGGGGGCATTCATTCACTATCCTCCCCACCCTTTCCCGATCTGGCACCAATCGAGTTCTCCCCCCAACGCGTCTTGCGCGACCAGGACAGCGGCGCGTGCCCGTCGCGAAGCCCAAAGTGGAGATCTTGCGTAGATGCACATGTTTGTCGGGGAAATATTGCGTTGCCCTGCCCCTTTCCCCTTCCCCCGCGAGTTGGAGGAATTTCGCTCCTTCTCGGTGTAGTGTGGTCTTCTAATTATATGATATAGGGCGTCCCCCTCGAATGAATATAGTTTATTCATATCGTACATGACAGGATTTGCACACGTATGGTATTATGGACATAGGGGCGTCCCCCCATATACTGTGTCGTTGTCCGCGTGCAAGTTTTTGTGCAATGTTCGGACTGCGCGGAACAAGAAACCAGTTCGTGAAAACCGCAGCTCGTTTGCAGCGGGGCTCGTTGCGGCTTGCTGACGTTGCGTGGCCGCCCAGCCCTGCAGCCGTCCCAGGACGGCAATGTCCACCAACACTCTCGCTTCGGCGCCGCAACGCCGGCGTCGGGCGCCAGGCGCAGCGTCTGCGGCGCACGTGGCCAGCCCGAATGCGACCGCGGCAGGACCTGTCGCTGCAGTGCCGCGCGCGACGGAGATGGCAAGGCCGACGCACGCGGTGGCCGACCTGACGGTCGCGACGATGAATTACTCCATCGCGTTGCGCTGCAAGGACAAGCGTGTGGCATACGCCACGAAGAGCGGCAAACGCATGAGGAGCGTCACATTTCTCGACGTGGCGGGGGAGGAGGTTGTCGCGAAGATGTTCGGGTCGGGTGCTCCCGATCTCGTCGAGAAGGGGAAGGTGTATTTGCTCCGATACTACACGATCCAGCGCTGGCAAGGATTGTAATTTGATTTCAGTCTTGTTGGGTCGTAGGGGCTCGTTGCCATGCATGCCGTTGACCCCGCGAGGTGTGTGTTGCCAGACATGACGTACACCAAGCCATAAACATTCAGAACAACGCGCGGACGCAGAATGTGCTTCACCCGAGGGGGGGGGGGGGGGGGAACATGTGACCGACGAAGAGAATATAGGTAGACAGAACAAATTCTAGATGGGAGAAGGAACACATAGGGAGGAGAGGTGGTCGATGTAGAATGGGCGAGTACAGAAGTTGAAGCTAAGGGCGTTTTGGATCTTCTGGTGGGCGCCGCAGTCACAACTTGGACCTTCTTTCGAAACGTGGTGGGAGCCCCGGGCTGTGGAGGGATGGGAGTTGTTTTGTTGTTGTTGTTTGTTGGTTGGTTGTGGGTTGCAGACAGTGAGGCGCATTGCAGCAGGAGTTCTGCGCGTGAACTCGCCAAGGCTCGAGTCTTTAGCATGTGCGTGTTGGGGTGGTGATGTAGACGCTGGAACGTTCTGACCACCGTGTATCTGCCACATTGTCTGAACTCGCAGGCAACGTGGAGCTGTCCCTGGGGAATCGCAGGGGCACCATCAAAGAGGCACGGCCCGCCCACATCAAAGAGGGGAACATCCCGGCGCAGGAGACGGTCGAGGATCCCAACAGGGGATGCGCGGGACGATGTTCTCTGCGTGCAATGCTATACGGAGTCAGAATGCACGTGAGGGAACACGCAGTGGACAAACATAAGGTGGTCGCGATTCAGAGCATCGCAGGGGTCAGAGCACGAATGCGTGAAGCAGGGGGCGAGAAGACGAGGAGAACGAGAATGCTGCGGGCGAAAGGGGGGGGGGGGGCGGAGTAGAAGCTGCGAGAGCGCCGCAAGTACAGGTCAGTACACACAGAGGGCGCGGGATGACACAGCTTGCATGGGCCGAGCAACGAGGATTTGAAGAAATAGTAAATTTGTATTGGATACTCATATCTTTGTGCTTCTTACCTTGTCAGCTGTCGGGGGCGGACGACTTGCGCAACGACGTGGTTGGCGCCGCCCGCGCGGTGGAGGGCGTCGTGCACGGCGCCGTAAACGATGGCAACTTTTTCCACATCTATCTCATTGTCGACGACACCACAATCAAGGTGACGGCGTGGACAGAAGTTGCCGCCGCGACGTGCTTGCCTCAGCTCATTCACAGCCGGAGTTTCGAATGCGAAACGATCAGCAGACGAGCAACAGCGGTGTGGCATCTGTGTCTGTTTCACAAGCATCGTGCTTTGTGTTGTTATTACTCTGAGGAGTCATTGGGAAGGGCGTACGCACGTACTCTAGCTTGTCCTGTGCATGCGATGATGAGGTGTGGTTTGAAGCTCGCGGAGGGCGACAGTGTACTCGTGAAGAACGGCAAGTACAATGCAGGCCGATTTGGGCGTGGGGGAGAGGATGAGGGAGCGGGAGTACGAGCATTTGTGGCTACATCGTGTCAGCAGCGCACTCTCGGGATTTCCGAGTGTCGATGTGCGTTTCCAGTAATCGTGTGCGTCGCCTCGTTGAAGAATCGTGATTCGCGTTGTGGTCAAACATGACGCGTACAGTCGGTCTACCTTATCGGGAACGGACCAGGCCAAGAGGTGCTGAACGTATACCCCGATACTGGCGTCATTGAAAAGAACGTGCCCGAGGCTTCTTTGCATGGTTTGGGTTGGTATCGCATTGTTCTGTAGATCATCGCGATTGGCTCTCGCGCGTGGTGTCGAGCGATAGTTTCCCTTGTTGATCAGTCGAAATAGTTGCTGAACAGACATTCCTATCAGAGAACCCACCCCTCGTCTCCTAGTTCAACGATCCCCCAATGCATGATTCCTATTGACACTGTCGCGTCCTGTGCGGTTCTCTATCGTTTCTCGGTGTTTCGCATACTCCTCATAACGGTTGATTTGTCTTTCGACGACGACGACAACGGGGCGAGAACTGGCGTGCGCGCGTAGCGGTCGCCACCGCTGATCCAAGGTGCCCGGGCCCACAAAAGAGGTCGCCGCCGCGCAGCAGCCGATGGGCACCCCGAAGGATGTGGGGGGATGGGGGGGGGGGCGAGAACGGCGCAGATTGTTCACGTGACCATTCTTCGTCCCAGACTAGTCACGACTCGAACCGGGCCAGGCGAGCAAGAATTGCAGAAGGAGGAAGAGGAAAATACACATGGGCACGAAGAGGAAACACTTGGAAGGGCGTTCGGTGGACGGGGGTGATAGACTGAGTGGGAGAAAGGAAAAGCACAGGGGGCTCCGTTTCCATCGGGTCATCAGACTTCGCTTCTGCTTTCGATCAACTCGGACCCGTGCGCATCACTTCGCCCCCGACTTGGCCTGTCAGGCACCGGAGACAGGGGGGGGAATCGGCGGACTTGTTTTGGTGGAGTGTGTCGATGCATACGCAAACTGAGTGGGTGCGTGGCTATTCGTGGAAAGCACAAATGTCACGCCAAGAAGGTGCCCGGATTGCAAGCCCAACCTTCCCCGCAGGATGAGGGCGAGGACCTGGGCGACAGCGGGGGTGCGCCGAAGCGGGCGAGGTTGGACGAGGCCACGGAAGACTCGTAGGAATGAAATTTGGCGCTCGGCGGTTTGAGTGATGCGGGAGGGAAACGAGGAACGAGGGGGGAAGTGGATTGGGCCTGTCATTCAAGAATGCGTTGCAATCGCCTGCCTGTGTCATATACTTTTTAGAGCTGCGGACTCACAGCAGCAGTTTGAAGATATTGCGCATGGAGCCGCATAACTGCAAAGCCCCAACCTGTGGCGCCAAAGTTACGTTGCACAGGTAGCCTCGCGGAGCAGGACGCATGTATTGTTAGCGTTTGTAACCCAATCGATTTACAGGGCCTTCGCCTAACTACTATGTTTGTGCGTCCACTAACACTCACACGGTGTCGCGCACATGCCGATGATCGTGTTTCGTCCAAAGGCGGCGTCGTGCGTCAGTATGTACAGGTTGGCTCGTCAGCAGCGAGCAGCATCGCGTCCTGTGGCCAGGCACGAGCAGTTTCCAGTTAGTTTTGGAATGTACAGTGTAATACCCTCGTACGTCCCATGATACACGGGCGGCCCCCCGCAGCGCATGATAAGGGCGAAGCATGTGCCATGACGCGTAGTTCAAAGCTAAATCTATGGAAACGTACATGTATCTATACACAGGGGCGGGCCCCCCTAGAACCTCTTGTGTTCTACGGCACAGGGCACTTGCCGACGCACGGCGGCTAGGTTCATTCGTGCACAGCTGCGCGCACGTACGAGTGGAGCTCGTCGCGATGGAAGTACAAGCGACTGTCGAGTGCACGGATAGGAGGAAGGAAATTGAGGGTGGAGAGAGGGAGGATGGAGGGAGTGACGCGGAGCCTTTTCACCCGAGACGCATTTTGTAGCTGATTCTGGCAACGCCTTCCTGAGAACTCTCTGAGAAGGCTCTCGTCTCCAAAGACTCGGACGGGGGGCCCTATTGGTTGCAGTGGAAGCTCTGATGAAGCAAAGGGGAACTCCCGCGCAATAAACGATGTCGTCGTTGTTTTCGTCGTTAACGTCGTCGTTGTTGTCGTCGTGGCTGTCGGCGTCGCCGCGGTGTCGCGCGGAACATGCGGCCGCCGATTGTGTCGGTTTTGATTTTTATTGTGTGTTTTGATTTGGCTCCGTCTCGGTCGGCACTGGCTCACGTCTTGGTCGGGCTCGCGACGTCGTGCAGCGAGGGGCCCCATAACCGCGGGCGGGCTGGCCTCGTGATCAGACGTTCGCGATTGCGTTGTTAAAAGATCGGGCAGATCAGGAAGCCGCGGGCGGCGGGTGGTGGAGCGGCACATATCGCCCGAGCGTGGCGGATCGAGACAGCGACAAGCATCGCGCCGCCTGGTTCATGGAGGAGCCATGTCGTACACACCCGAGATTTCGTGCACCATCACCTTGGACATCCCCTTGGACACGCCAGACCTTGGCAAATCGGGACGCGCCGCGGCAAGGCGCCCGCTCCACGTGTTGCTGCCAGTGAATCCTCACCACTCCCCTCTCTCATTACATCGTTGGTCGTACGAATCAGAGCCCGCGTCGACAGTTGTCGAAACCGTAGCCGGCGGAACGACGCTGGGTGAGTATATTATGAGACTGCCTTTTTCTGTTTATCGTGGTGCGTCGGATTTTGTCTACGCAGCAGGTGCTCGTGGAATTCATTTCTGCGGTTCTTCTGTTGATCGTGGTGCTCTCGTATCCGGTGCCCCAGAGAGGCGCCGCGTTATCGGTCAGCTCCCCGACGACCTCCACGAATACATCGAGAAGGTGGTGCCGCTCAGGAACAGCGGCGGGCGCATCATCAATGTAGACGCGATGGGCGCCGGTGCGAAGGTGTCGCGGGGGATTTGCAAGCTAGTTAAAAAAACGCGCGCGGTTTTTTCCTCGGGCCTCACGCGGGAGGCTTTGGAGAGGTCGGCACCAAGCAACAAAGCGCACAAAAAAACTGGACGCGCCAGGATAATCGCTCCTTGCGGTCGAGCCTGACGAGTGCGTTTTCCTTTTGCGTTTGGCGCAGGGGCGACTTCGTCGCGAGGGCTCGTGCAGCTTGGCCCGTGAAGAGGAGGAAGCAGCGCGGGTGGTGCTCAGCCACGACCAGATTCGATTAATGTTGCACGCTGCATGTGACATATGGGCGCCCCCCTGGAATGATACATGGGCGCCCGCCTGGATTGACATAAGGGCGTCCCCCTGCATCCTCTTGGGGGAACCTCGGCAACGTGGTCAGAGTCTCGGCCCTGGCGAAGGATTCCATGGAAGAGCTCCTCAGTGCCCTCGGCGCTGTTTCCGCCACGCCAGCGGGGCTCCTGCAGCAGCGCGTGGCGAAGGACACGGCGCACCGCGAAGAGATGGAACAGGACGCGGCCCCGAAATTTCCCCGAATGTGCGCATGTAACCTGTTCGGTTTCCTCGGGTGTCCGAAACTATGCTGAATTCCCGTCGACTCGTTCCTGCGGGTCCCCATGGCCCATCAAACGAGACACAGTCCAAGACAAGCGCCGCGCCCTCTTCCAAAAAAGGTGCGGATCTACGAGAGCTCCAGCTAGCAGTGGAGAATGGATATAACCATGGGCACCGGGGAGCCAAGCAAGGAGAGAGATAAACGTGCACACGTGCATGCAAGTCGGTGTTCGAATGTAATGCTTGTTTGCCCTCGTGTGTGCAATTCTTGTGCATGCGGGTTTTTCGACAGGAAGCGAAGGGCGCCTTGAACGCACAGGCGATCGGCGCTACCATCAACAAGCTTGACCGGTACTTCGCGTCCAACTCGACGGCGGCCCGCCAACAGGCTCGTGGTGAACTCATGTTAGGGATGGTCGTTTCGGCCCAAGAAGCCGCTATGTCAGCCAAGAGGCGGGCCGAGGACGTTGAGAACGCCGTCGACAAGCGGATCAAGCGCATCGGAGAGGAGATGAACAAGGATGCTTGAAATAACGCGCGGGGCGGTGCGCGCGTTTTTTATATCAAAAACATTTGTTTGAGTGCGGGGCGCCGTTGTGTTTTTTCACTGTTTCAGTGTTGGAGTGGGCCCCGGCAGGTTTCGATTCTGCGACATGCTGGAGCTTCCGACACGAGCCTCAGCAAAGAACTTTGGCATCTCATGCGTCAAGTTGCGATGCAAACTAGCAGCGAATTTTTCAGTCTTGTATATATCAGTGAGCCTGGAGAGGCGGCGCAAGTGGCACATCATCGATACCAGGAACGAAACAGTATATAAAGGGAATATGTGATCGGGGTGCGAATCAACTTAGAGCGGATGTCGGCGTGGGCGGGTTGATTATTTTGTTGTTGCGACGGGTGTGGTTTCCGCAGTGGCCCCCGTCCAAACTCGATTTGGACTCAAGATACGCTCTCGAGTGGCACCGTGATTTCTCTCCGTGCACGCATGGTTGGTCATGGCATGTACGCGCGCGTGTATAATGTGGGTTTGCGAAGAGAGAGTCAGGTTGACAGGTATCGATGAGAAGGAGGAAGGAGATGGGCAGACATAAAACAAGACACACGGGGGAAATATAGCAATGCCTGCCCAACCGCGATCACTGCAGACATGCGGGCCGCAGGTCGAGCCCTTCCTTGATCGGCGAGACACGAACAGCATCCAGCCTTTCGTTCACTGCTCCTCAGACTCTCCACACATCGCCCACAATCCACGGCGTGTACGTGGATTCTTTGGCTCTTCCGACCAGTGGCAGCAGTGGTTGTTTGGTGGGAGGGCCACCGCGCATGCCACATTCGCTTTCACACCACAATGGGGCATCTGCTGCTGATCGAGGAAATCTACAGCAACATTGGCACGTTCGTATACGGTGACGACAAATTTCGGATTTTCTGGGCAGTATGGAGTGGCAAACTTGTCCGTCGTCTTCGGGTCGACCGCCAAGAAACATTGGCGGTATTCAGTATTTATCTCATGCGAGCTGGGATCCTCATTTACAAAGAACACCGACATCCGAGAGCCTTCCGCACTTGCGTCCGCCGTTCGCACCACTGAGGCACAGGTCTGCATCCCCAGAGTCTCCATTCAGCGACGTCGTCGCCGAGCTCACACGTCAGGACGACTGTTGGGAATGCTAGGTACAGTGGGCACCCATCCATATGTCCTCTTCAATTATTCTCATTGTGGCCGTACCCTGCCCCTCTGCCGATGCAGGTCTCCAACTCGGTGTGATGAAAGCGTGGCTGCAGCGAGGAAATGCATCGACGAGACACTGTCATCCTCGTCTCCGACGACCCACGTGCAGCGATAGATGCACAGGTGTTCCAGCTCCCAACGACCACCTCACTTTCTAACCAGGCGTATCTGCAGTACTCTTTTGGTTTGTCTTGCAGACCTACCTGCGAATCCCCGCTACGAAGGCAACGCCCTTTTTTTGCGATCGTCAACGTTCTGATGATGTCGGCCGTGGTGACATTTGGACGGGCATTGTATCGTCAGCCCGTCCGCTCGAGCGTTTCCCAAGTTTCACAACTCCTCCAATGGTGGGGATGATAGTTGGCCCACAAAGCCTCCATGTCGGCCAAGAGGAGGGGCGGGCAGGGACAACGCCGTGGACAAGAGGACGACGCGATTGGGGAGGGGGATGGACGGGGATGTATGGGTACGCGTGGGAAACGCTTGTGTTGGAGTGGAGTGGCAGGTGGCAGAGGTAGACAGTGGCAGGCGTGGATGGAGGCCGGGGTGGGGAACTTCCGACACGAGCCTCAGCAAAGAATCTGTGGCATCTCACGCATCTAGCTGCGTAGCAGGGAGGCAGCACCGTTTTTCTGCTCTCGTACATAGCATCCAACTTGGACAGGCGCCGCAAAGTGGCACATCATCTGATCCAGGGATAAAAAGTTGCATCGGACAGATCGGTTGGCGGCGTGTGCTTTAACTTCGAACTGATCAGCATGCCATCGCCACGTCGGCAGCAATATCGACATGCCGTTCTCAGCCACATCCTCTTCTGTCATCCACATCCACGTTCTTGTCCCAGTCGAGTGGCACCGCGGAGTGCCACCTCCGTGCACGCATGTCTGCCCATGTTAAGTACGCGTGTGTGTATACATATCTTTCATAACTATATGTATATGTGTATTCAATGTTATGCACAATGTAGACGTGACATATGAAGAGTCGCGCGACGGCTGCTAAGGGTGGGCCTGGTGCGACATTGGGCCTGTGGTCGCGTGGCCGGACCCAGGAGGAACTCAGCGCTTCTGGGCGTGTCCGCGTGCCGACTAGTTTGAGCTGGTAGTTTTGGTGCCAGAGGTTCACGAGTAAGACGCGCGTTGATAGCGAAGGGCTGAGAGGGGGTGGTGACAGATAATGATAAGAAGTGCGCATGGGGCAAGAAGACCGGACATATGGGGCAAAGATTTCCGCGCCGCTCCCATGCTCAAGCATTGCTTAGCTGCGCGCACCCCCCCCCCAGCCCCCGCGGGCGGGCGAGCGGGGGGGGGCGCATGGCGAAAGATAAAGCCAAAGTGCCCTCTGCTTTCTCAGAGGTGACCCTTCCCGGGGGGCACTCCGGTGCTGCGCCCCCTGCAGTCTCAGCGGTGACCATTCCCGGAAGCCCGCTGCCGCGGTGACCGGTGCCCCCTGCCATCTCAGGGGTGACCCTTCCCGGGGGGTAATCCGGTGGGCTTTCCCCTGTTGCCGGGGTGACTGTGCCTTCTCCAGTTTGAGAAGTGGTTTGGAAACTACGGGTAAGAGTAGATTAGAAGCGAGGCGCGAAGATAAGCGGAGATGTGGACGATATGCGCCGAAGGGCGGCGAGTGGGGGCGGTGCGAAATGGTGCGCGGTGGGAGGCGTGGGGCACTGCGGCGCCTTCGGCCGCGGCGTGCGTGGCGGGCGCGTCGGCGTGTTCATCCTTTGCTACGTGGATGTCGTAGAAGGGGGAAACGCTCGCAAATTTTTAAATTTGCGTTTCTGGGTGTTCTACGCCAGGCGTGGCGGTCGCCAGGCCACCTACATCTCTTCCTACGTGGCAGTGACAGAAAGGGGAAACGTTCGCAATTTTTTCAATTGGCGTTTCAGGGTGGTCTACGCCGTGGGCAGAGAAAGTGGCGTTCGTTGGCATGCGAATAGTGTCCGACGCGACAGCGGCCGTATGCGTCCGTACGTGGACGTTGCTGCAAGGGGAAACTCTCGCCAATTTTCAAATTTGCGTTGCCGTCGTTGTCCAGAGGACAAATGAAAACAACAATGCTTTCGTGGTTTGCCACGGTACGAACGTCCAGGTTCTTATTAGGTCTGGCGCGGCCAGCTACTCTTATATGTACCCGCAGTGCTGCTGTCCAGGGATCCAACGCGCGGGCGCAGAGAGTCGGGTGCGCGAAGCTGCGCCCGCATAGCCGGTTCCCAGGAGTGGGCATGAAGCGTCACCACAGCATAACGCTCCCAGCTTACTGGTCCCACGGCCGGAACACACGTGCTGTTGCCTGGAGAACACTCCTCGGTGAGTGGGTACCGCGGTCAGAGGTCGCGCAGCCAGTTCATGTCTAGTGCGGCGTGCGAGTCGGCAGTGGTACTGGGAGACGATGCATCTAGCATTGGTCGCCACGCAAATAAATTTTTACAAGTCGCGCGTGCGAGCCTGCGTGGGGGGCGGTGGCGCCGGCGTGCACTGAGAAGATTCGAAACGGAGTGTAACAGCAACATGGCGTCAGGGGGTGGCAGTCGCGAGTCGATAGAGGCACAAAATCTCCTATCGGTTCAGACGTGCTTGTGTGATGAGGGCGCGTTTGTGTGGGTGTATGAGGCGAAGGATGTGCAGGAAGTAATATCAGCCGCGTCACGGCAGATATGGAAGCTTGGCGACAAACACGGCGTGTGCGCAGGAGCAGTTTTATGGATGTCTACTAAACACGTTGCTCGCGTGGTCACCGGGGGAGATGTGCTCGCGCGCGACGCTGTAGAGGGAGAAGCAGACCATGCATGCTCCGTGGCTGCGTTCTGCGGTTGGAGGTAGCACCTCGGTGCCATCTTCTGATATCGCTCAGGCATTGCCGACCTGCGCGGATGGTGCACGTGAAAATGCCGATGTGGCAGGGGGCGAGCGGCACGATGCGGAAGGGGGCCCAACCGTGGAGGACATTCTGGCGGAAAGCCCAAAAGAGAGCACATTGTTGGAGCTCGTGCGACCCGCTGTGTCAGAAGTAGAGTTGGCGGCCGCGTTGCATGGTGACTCGGCTCACATCATGCTGGGGGACGGAGCCTGGGCGTGCGTTCGACATCGGATAAAGGGAATGCCGAACATTGGAAATTCGTGTTTTGCAAACGCCGCACTGCAAGTGTCACTGCGTCTGGGACCCATTCGGCACGCTGTGTTGCTCCATCGACGCAAATGCAGCGTCCGACGGCGTCATCGATGCGGTGTGTGTGCGTTGGCACAGCAGGCGGATCTGATGGGCGCAGCGGTGGGTGACCTTCCTGTGGATAAAAGCGAACAAGTACCACGAGTGCGAGCGGTTCGCGATGGGTTGTTTCAGCGCGGTCGCACTAGTGATTTCAGAGGCACTCGCCAGTGCGACGCCAGCGAGCTGTGGAGCGCATTAGTTGATGTTGTCTGTGCTGCGGAGTCGAGTACGTTGACGGGTATGGGAATCCTTGCGCAGCACTACACAGTGGTAGACGGGTCCATATTGGGAAACACAATCCGTCAAAGGCGGTTCTGCGGCGCTTGCGGTTGGGTGTCGGATATTTACAGATGAGAACGATCCATGATAATCCAAATGTGGGAATATACGGATATGTTGGGTCCCGTTGGTCTGGATCATCTGGTGGCGTTGGAATCCACGCGAGCTCAGTGCGGTTTGCCATGCCCACATCGACCCGTTTTGCAAGACGGAGAGGTGTGGCACGGGTGCCAGGGCCCGTCGCAATTTCACGACGTGCCATCGGAGACGCCTGAAGACTCCTGGTTGTAATCCTGAGCAGAAGAATGGCGGACGGAATGACTAGAGTGAATTCGCGCGTAGGCGTGCCAAAGGCGTTCGAATGGCCGGGGGCGTCGGGCTGGACATGCCAATTCCAGGGCGCGATTTGCCATCTGGAGCAACCAGCTCATTACGTCGCCTATTTCGACTGCCCTGGCGTCGGTGTACGACAACGTAGTTGCGCGAATGGCGTTCCAGGATTTTGCCGAGAATCCGAAGAACCAGGGAGACATTGCCTTTGTGGTGTTTTCCAGGCGCCGGACAGATGCCGCCAATGCAACGGCGTCGTCAATTGCGGGGCCGCTGTCGTTGCGCGACAGACTCCCAATGTCGTCAGCAACGACCGACACGGGAAAAGCTACGCACATGCTGGGTGTAGCGAACCGTGGAAATAACCGTGGAAATGCAGAATCCGTGGACCACGACGTTGCTGCCAAAACGTCGCTGGAAAGCGAGGTTGCTGTGGGCCGCGTCGGTGGAGAGTCGACATCAACGCGCGCGTCATCGATGGCGGGTGATGGTGGGAATGGTGCGTCTCCGTCTTTGCATGGCGCTCCTGTCGGCACCCGTCAGCCAGAGGGGAACGCAGGTTCCACAGAGACTGCGCGAGTGAAGCGAACGAGGCGCGTGGGGAAGCAGAAAGAGACGTTTTGCGGGTCGTATAGAACGAGCGCGGCAGAGCCCACACAGTGTTCGCCCATGAGATGTGGTCTTTCGTGCAGAAACGAGCCCGAGGCAGGCGCCGAGGCGACCGCGGGTGCAGCAACAGCAGACAACAACGACAAGCCAGTTCAGGATGGTGCCGCAGTGGGCGCAGTCCCAGAGGCGGATACGACGCAAGAGATGTTCTTTGCAGCGCGCGTCAACCCAGCGTCGAATGATCCCCGACGGGGGCGGGAAGAAGCAGTCGCAACGGCACCGAAGCTGTTGCGGGACATCCCTACTGTGCCCGCGGATCCAGAGGACCCCAATGAACCGTGGGGGGCAGCTTTGGTCGAGAACGACGCAGTTGAACTGCCGCCAATTCATTGTGCTTTCCGAGATTGCCCCTGGACAGGCGTAGACGAGTCGGAGCTTCTGAACCATGTCTGCGTAGCACGCGGAGATGTCGCGCAGCCGATCGCGGACATGTATTCGCCCGCGCACTCGCTGCACAAGCGAGTACTCACTGCTTACAGTGAAGTCGTCGCGTACGCTGCACGGCAAGGAGCTCCAATATCGTCGTCTGCGACGCACCGGAGAAGTCTGAGAGCATATGCAGAAATAGTGACACAGGAAAAGATAGCATCGCCGATATGTTTCATGTGCGGCTGTTCGTTTCCGTGGGTGTCGGGACGGAAAATAATGATATATCGTGGGAACGAGTGTTTGAGAGCGACGCGCGGGATGGCAGTGGACTGACGCACATGGGAGCATGGTCGATGTGGGAGGTGCTTCAGGAGTTGAGCCTCACGGCATATCTGAGCCGGTACAGGTATGAAGAAGGGAACAATAAATTCAACCTCCAGAAGCACATCGACGAGTTTGACGACTGGACGGTGAATGCATGGCGCGCGTCGTCTACTGGAGTGCCTCGGGCCTACCTGGAGTTGATATGTTGTCCAGAGGACCAGCGGTGCAGTGCTGGATGTCGGGCAAAGCGAGAAGTCTGTGCTCAATGCGAGGTTCCGTTATGTCGGGAGTGCTTCGAGGGTGTAGATACTCCGAAACGGGCGTGGAACGAAACGTCCCGCGCGATGGTTCCAGTGATGCCTGCGCGATGCTTGGCAAACGATCTGATGTCGTTTTACGGTCCGAAAAGCATGTACGACGAGGGGTTGACCGTCATGGAGATGATTTGTTGCAGTCCGTGCATTACTGCCATGATATGTTTCTCGTTGGAGGTGAAGTACCACAACTTATTTGATTCCGTAGCTGGGATGCAGGAGACGCGAGTCGCGGCTCGGGGGGATGCAACCTCGTTCGCCCTCCCATGGCAGGGCATCTTGTCAGAGCTTCGGAGAAGGGTCGCGTCAGGAGAGCACACGGGTGGTGCGCCTGTGCCGCGTGTGGGCCACGATCTCTCCCACGTTGTTTAAATTTTGTTGAAGGTGAGTGACGCGACGTCAAAGGACAACTTACCGACATTCATCCATCAAGCCACCGTGCGGCGGGGCGTGGTGAAGCACCACATCAAGAATATGATCGCTAACGGGCATAGGGCGTATATGCACGTGGACGCTGCAGCAGTAGATGCTCGCGCCGAGCAACTACCAGGTAATGGCGCGCCGCCAGAACTAGTGCGGTTGCTTCCGTATGACAATCATTTGGATAAGATCACGGTGCAGAAGAATGTGACGCCGTCGGATGCGAAGCGGGCGACGGCGCAAGACGCTTGCGACGACATTGGCCGAATAATTCCGAACATGGTGGTCATGGAGAGGTCATCGTTCAACGAGGTAGATGAAAACGCTATGACGGAAGCAGCTTTGCAGCACATGACGCGCGGCGTCAATGAAGGAGGCGCGGACGGGCATGGTGGCGGTTGCGCAACTTCGCGTGCAGAAGAACGTGCAAGCGTTCAGTTCGCGTACGAAGCATGGCGGGATCATTTTGTCGCGTTGGCTACCAGTCTATTGAGCGACCAAGGCAATGGCCGCGTACGATGCACATGCAAAGGGGTGTCGGATATCGCGAGGCTCGGAGAGGCGTCGCAGCGGCGCAACCTGGTGCTGATGGACGTGAACGGACGGGGGACGTGGATGGAAAAGATGCGGTTGCGCCTCGTGGTGTCTCCAGGCACGGCCATGATAGGTCAGTTTGTTCCGTGGTTCTTCGGCGTCGCTTTTCCTTTCTGCTTCAAGTTTGGGGTAGGCGTGCCTGATATGCCAGACTGGTCCGAGGTGAGCCGACACCGCCGTGTCGGAGAGGCACCCCGGGTGGAACTTCCGCTGTGGACACGAATCATGACACGCCGCGTGGAATCTCAGCTCCGGCGCGACTGGCGCTTCGGGTTCACGATGTCGTCCTTGTTGTACCAAAGCGCCTTGAACACGTCCCGGAGCATGCGGCTGTTTGCAGATCATGAGCAGAGGGAGGACGAATCGGGTCGCGACTTTACATATATGGAGGAAGCTGCCATAAGCATAGTAGAAGCACTGCGAGGGACGTACCCCGATCCAGGCACTGGACAGCGGCGCGCAGTGAATGGGGACGTGTCGAAGCTGAAATTCGTCGCGTCATTATCTTAGACCGCGCAGAGAACGGTGCGACAAGCGCAGGCCATTCATAATAATACTGCAGGAACAAATGAGGTACGTACCATTATGCGTTGCGATACCCACGCTGGTCGGGTGGCTCAAGGCGTCCCCGTATGTTTTACGATGTCGCCAGATGAGAGACACAACCTCGTCACGGCACGGCTCAGTAGGTCGCGCCGAAAGGACCCCGTCAACAGGCATCGGGTGCAGGAGAAACAAGGCGTGTCCAATGGCGGGTTCTTCGAACCCGATTTCACAGGCGCATGCGGCGTGCCATTTGAGGACGGGGTGGTGGAGGGCGACGCTGACGATGTGAACATGGCAATGCCCATGGAGGTTTTGTGCCAAAGCGTTGTAGCGGCCAAGATGCGCTTGGAGTGCTTGGCACGGGGCCCTCTGGCGGGCGTCGACGGCTTTCGCACAATCGTAGGGCTGGTGTTGGAGCACCTGTTCGGGATTCGATGGCGTCCGCGGTGTCCCGACTATGATTGCGCAGATCTGGCAGGTGGTAGCGCGAAGCTGGTGGGCGGGTGCGCGGGACAAGTGGACGGCGTGTACGGTTCCATAGAAGCTCAGAAATCGGCAGGCAGTTTGCACCTGCACGCACAGTTGCTCGTCCAATGCCTCCATCAGCACACGCCGCTGCACGAGATTATTCGCCGTCCCCCTGACGAGCTTCAGCGTCTGATATGCGGGCACGCAGCATTTAAAAGGCTGGTTTCGCGACAAGTAGACGCAGATGTGGCGGAATGGCAGAGGCAGAAAGAGCACATCGAAAAAGACTGGCCTGCGTACAAGGGCACGGAAGATCTCACTCAGACAGAACAGTATATGAAGCAGAGCGATGCGCAGGCGCAGCGAACCCTGGTGGGGACCCAAGAGCTCAGCTCAGAGTCGGAGAGCGGGAGCTCTTCGAAATGGCGGTTGCGAAAGTATTTGCAATGTGCGCAGAGAGGTCAGGGATATCGTCAGAACCACGTACACAAATTGAGCAATCGGCACTCGAAATTTGTGCCCTTATTACACCGTCAACGAGATGACGACCCATTGAAGTGCAAGGGCTTTTTCCCTCGGACGACATGGCAGGTGGAGAAGACCGTGCTTTTGTGTCCAGGCTTTCTGAAACAAAGAAATAAAAATAAACCGCTCCATGCCGTGCGGAGGGCGCAGGGATATGACTGGATGCCTACGCGGGCCACAAAATGAGGAGAACCTGAACGGGACATTGCCTGCATTGTTGAGCGGCGGCCTTGGATTGAATTTCAACTCCGATGTCCAGCTCCCGTGCAGGTTCCCAATTTTGGAGCAGACGCATGACGGGGACGCGTGCGCAGAGAGGTGTTGGGACGGCGCGGAGGTGAAACATATCGTGCTTGCGGCGCAGCGCGCGCAGAACGCCCAAGCAGGATATGCGTGCGACTATGGGGCGAAGCGTCTGGCGTCGTCATTCAACGAGGTGAAAGAGTGCAAGAAAGGGCACCATGCGTTGGCGGACAAAGTGAAAGGGCGTAGCGCCTCCTACGTGGCGCACCGCCACATCACGCGGCTACTCTCGGATATGTACGGGAAAGGGATCGTGCTGTCCGCGCAAGAGAGTGTGAACCTGCGCGCGTACTCGGATGTGCGAGACGTGACAGCTGCGGAGAGTATTAAGACGTCGAGAACAGCAATGGTCCCTGGGTTTGACGCGGTGAGGATGGTAGAAAAAGAGCGTGGGGTGGCGTCGGAGCGATCGGACCCCGGCAGAGTTCATGTGGAGCGCGATGGTAGGCGCGCAAAGAGGCCGCGCGTAGTATCAAAAAATCCAGCATTCCTGTACGGCATGAGACCGTTGGATACCAAATGGGCCCCAGACCTACGGTACCTTTCTGTGTATGAGTTTTCCCGATATTGGCGCATCGAAATGACAAAGTGGTCCACGAAGATGAAGAAAGGGAAAGCGGTAGCAGGGGAGGGCGAGGAAGACACGGAGGACGAGGAGGATGAATGTAACTATCACGCGATACTGACGGCAAGCGGCAAGACAAAGGTCCGGGAGGCACGGCAGAGGGGAGTGGAAGAAGCACCGCTCTTAGCAGGGATCGATTCTGTCATTCGCGGCGACGGTTGCGACGCGTGGGTAGCGTTCCCTGACGTTGAAGGCATGGAAACGGCACGGCACAAGTGGGTGTTAGTTCGGAACGCGAGTCCGCGGAATCCGAGTTTTCACGGTGCACCGCAGCCGAAGCATCGGCCAGGGGAAGCAGATAGGAACGCGCTCATCTTGATGGCGTATTTTCGATCTATCACTCTGTAAGACACAGATTTGGACGGGGTATCGAGAGTGTCAGCGTGGTGCACTGGTGAGAAGACGCTGGCACAAGCCGCACGTGAGCGGTTGGATGGCGGCCTTCCTTGCGAGGAATCGAAGAGGCATGTGCAGAATTGCATGAGCGTCGTCGACATGCGCCCCGAGGGGGATGACGCTGGGAGGAAGCACGACGATGACTTGTTCAGCGACGAAGATGTGGACGTCGACGACCTCGACGAAGGTGTCTGGCGGCGCGTGCACGTTGGGGGCACGCGCTTAGAGGACGATAAAAGGGAAACGACCGGCGCTGTTGCAGAGGCGCGTCGTCTGAGTACCGAAGCCATGGCATTATCGACGCGTGTGTGGGGCCGAGAGGCGGGCGGAGATGGAAGGAACCGCAGAGGGGCGTGGGCGAGAACAGACGGGCGCGTAGAGGTGCCAGAGGAAGAGTTGAAGCGACGGGAAGCAGAAGCTCGGGCCTCTCAGACAAAGACGAAAGGTGACGGGTTGGAGGGTTGCGAAATGGAGGAGGGGGGGGGGGGGGTGAGACAGGTTCCTGCAGGCGGCGCTGAGGAGTTGCGGCGGTGGAAAGCAGGACTGCGCGGACCTGGCAGCGGACGCGTCGTAGACATGAATGAGAAACAAAGAGAAGTCGCAGAGAAGGTCATAGACAGGAGGATCGCCGAGCGTCAGGAAGACGAGCGTACAATGGGCAGTTCGGAGCCGTTGCTGTGGATGCTGCACGGAGGCCCAGGCACAGGGAAGAGCTTCGTGGTAGAGACCTTACGAAAACACGCGTTCGAAGGAGTCATGGGCTGGGAACACGGGCTGGACTTCCAAGTTGCTGCGTTGCAAGCCACGAGCGCGTCCAGTCTGGATGGGCGCACGTTGCGCGCCGCGTTTGGGATGACTCCGCACGGCGTCAGTTCGGAATCTGGTAAGAAGCGCGGAGAGCCAGGTGCAAAGAAAGTAGAGGCAGCGAAGCGAATTCAGCAGTGGCGTTGGCTCATCATCGACGAAATCAGTATGGTCAGTGCAAATTTTCTTGCAGAGCTGGATGCGCACTTGCGGTCTGTGGTGTCGGC
>CAUYUJ010001583.1:35384-99532 GCA_963575745.1 Prorocentrum cordatum | reverse complement strand
TCTTGGGGGGCCTCTTGGAGGCCTCTTGGGGCGGTTTGATGGCCTCTTGTCCCTTCTGGAAGCGATCTTTGGCGGTCTTGAAGCGATCCTGGGCTTCACTCGGCGCTCTTGGAGCCTTCTTTGGCGGACTGGGAGGCCCGGGGGCCGCCCGAGGAGCGTCCCGGGAGGCCTTCCTGGGCTGTCTTCGGGCTATCCTAGGGCGCCTCGTGGGGCTTTCGGACCGCTCCGACAGCCAAGGGAGCTGATATCCTAAAAATGTAAGTTTTACAAAGGGAATGGGGCCATTTTGGTCTCCCGGGGCGCTCTTGGGGGGCCTCTTGGAGGCCTCTTGGGGCGGTTTGATGGCCTCTTGGCCCTTCTGGAAGCGATCTTTGGCGGTCTTCAAGCGATCCTGGGCTTCTCTCGGCGCTCTTGGAGCCTTCTTGGGCGGACTGGGCAGCCCGGGGGCCGCCAGAGGAGCGTCCCGGGAGGGCCTCCTGGGCCGTCGTGGGGCTGTCCTCAGTCGTCCTGGAGCGTCCTTGGGCGCCTCGTGGGGCTTTCGGGCCGCTCCGACAGCTAAGGGAGCTGATATCGTAAAAATGTACGTTTTACGGGGGAATGGGGCTATTTTGGTCTCCCGGGGCGCTCGTGGGGGGCCTCTTGAAGGCCTCTTGGGGCGGTTTGAGCGCGTCTTGACCCTTCTGGAAGCGATCTTTGGCGGTCTTGAAGCGATCCTGGGGTTCTCTCGGCGCTCCTGGAGGGCCTCATGGGCGTCTGGAACGCGCCGGGGGCCGCGGACAGGGCGCCCCTGGGAGAGGCCGCACCCTATAAACAAGGGAGGTACCGCCCGGGGCCCTGGCCCGGATCTCTCCAAATATGTATATATATATATATATATATATATATATATATATATATTGTTTTCTGGGTTCTCGTCTCCCCCCCCACACTTCCCATAGTTCCCCATGTTTTCCTGGGGATCGACGATTCACTGTGTCTGTGTGTTTCTCCCCCTGCTGAAACCCTGAGCGACCGCTCAAAGGTCGAACCCTGCACGAGCGCGGCTCTCCGACGACGCAGGCCGCTCGACGCCGGCCGAGGCCGGGCCGCCGGGGCCCTGTGAGCCCTGCACGCCCGGGCCGGGGCCGCCGTCGCGAGCCGGCGCGGCGGCGACCTGCCCCACAGTAACACAGGGCTAGGATCGGGCCGGGCGTGGCTTAATGGGGGGGTCGCAAATGGGGGGGTCAGAAAAGGTCCCCTTTCGTGCCCCTTTCGGGCCCCTCCAGAGCCCCAGGGGGCTCGTTTAGGTACCGTTTGGGTACCTTTTCGGACCACCCTCGCCAACCCCCCATTTATGACCCCCCCATTAATTACGCAGCGCCCAAATCGGGCCGGGCGAAAGGGGGCCGGGCGAAAGGGGGGGATAGCAAAAGGGGGGGTTTGAGAATCGGCTCACATAGCTGATTTTCTGGGCGTCTCCAGGCGCCATCACGAGCCGGCGCGGCGGCGACCTGCCTCACATTGACACAGGGCTATAGGATCCCGGGGGTGAAAAAAAAACCTGGGGGTGAAAAAAACTTTGAAATACCCAGAAACTGCAAAAAGAAAAAACATCTCCGGGGACGACTTTGGAGTATATGGTTGAACAATTTTGCAGAGTTTGGGCTTGTCCTCGAACATCCGCCTCTCGGAGGACACGCCCGACCGAAACCTTCAGCTCTTAAAACAAAACTATAGGATCGGGATAAATCGCTCCAGGGCGTTCCGGAGCGCTCTCAGAGCGTTCCGGAACGCTCTGGAGCGGCCGCGGCGTCCCATACGTCCTCCAAACCCGCCGATTCTCAGAGATTTCGAGTTATCCCGTTCCGATGTTGTCCCGATCTTCGCGTCGCTTGACACATGCCCACCACCGCCGGCAAGGCCCATGCCGGGCCCAGGAGCGGTGCACCCGGGACGCACAGAGACGTACCAGCACGACATACTTATCCTTGGAGGCGCGCGTCCGAGCCGAGCACGTGCAGTCGGGGCCTTGACCTAAGGAACCCTAAATAAGGAACGAGGCCCCATTTTTCCATAAATTAAACTTCGATTTCCGATCGAAAACCTCAGGAAAACCTGAGGCAAGCTGTGAAACAATTAAGGAACACGGAGCCCCTCCCCAGCGAAAAGGGTTCCTTGTTCAGCGCCCCGACTGTACTAGCACGATAAACTTATCCTTGGAGGCGCGCGTCCGAGTCGAACACCTAAGAGACCCATCCTGTAGCAGCTCGTTTCCCGCGCGGCGGGGCCAGAAAAGCGCCCGACCCCACGACGCATATACTGCAAGACTTCTCGGTGCGCGCGTCGCCCCTGAGGGGGCGACGCACACATAGCACTAATACGTTGGGGTGACGCCGAGTACATTGACGAGCAACGTGCATCCGCACCTGCCTGGGCAGGTTTGGGATATCGGGCCCCCATCGGCGATCCATGGGCGATTGGGGGTCGACGCATCCCCCCCTATGCCTATCCACCCCTATCGTTGCCCCTGATACATGCCTCCCTGGCTTTCAGTCGGGCCTGTCCCCCTACAGGCCGATCTTGGACGAACAATTAAAAGCAGTAAAAAACACCCCAAAGTGGTCGAACATGGTCAAGAAAAAACCTCCCCAGACGATGTTCTGACTCTTCTTTGAAACGCCCGCCCTGCAGAGGGGCAGGCCCGACCTACCCCTGGCCTGGCCGGGGGCCTCGGCGCCCAATCGCTCCTTATCATCTAGAAGTTCTATATCTTAAGATATTGTTTTACTTGTCTGGGCTGTGGTGGCTTATGTTTCAGTATTCTTGGTTTGTTTGTTTTTTTACATGCGTATGTTAAGTAAATAACCTGCAGATACAGTGCGGACGCGGTCGCAAGAAACCCTCGCAAGAAACCCAACCCTGAAAGCCCGCGCGCGCGAGGTGCAACCGAGTGGAAGCCCGGAGCACGCCGAACGCGGCAGCTCCTTCAACTGCCGCGAGAAGCCGCCGCGCAGCGCGCGGAGCGAAGAAACCCAGGGCACCCTGACGACAAGTAGATGGCTTCTTGAGGCGCGCCCCCACTGTAGCAGTCTGAAAATAATTTTTTGGAGTCCCGAAACGGTGCGGTGACAGACCGTGCGGTGACCTCGGAACCGACCTCACCGCACGGTCCGTCACCGCACGGTCTTGGGACCCTGGAGGCCCCTGTCGCCCGAGACGTCCTCGGAGAACGACCCGAGTCCCAAAACCGTGCGGTGACCCCGAATCCCCACCGACTCACCGCACGGTGTGGTCACCACCCCGTTTGGGGACCCCCGAAATTTCGAGTTTAATTAATTCCGGCCCGGGGCGGGCCTGCGGCCTTTGGGGCGGGCGCGCGGCGTGCCCCGCGCCGCCCCTGCGGGCAGGGAGGCCGCCACCCGCCCACCGCGGGCGGGCGGCGGGAGGCACAGGAGGAGGAGGAGGAGGAGGAGGAGGAGGAGGAGGTGGGAAAGAGGATGAGGGATAGGAAGTGGAGGAGGAGGAGGGATGAGTAGGCAGGATGAGGAGGAGGAGGATGAGGGCGGGAATTCTGAGGAGGAGGAGGAAACAGCGGGACAGACGAGAGGGAGGAGGATAGAGGAGGGGGAGAGGAGGAATTAGGAGGAGGAGAGGAGGAAGGAGAGCCTTCCCCGACTTCTGCGGCGAACGTACCCAGGCGGCTTCAGCCCGTCGCGGCGCTCCCCTGCGGGAGCCGGAGCCCACAAGGGCGACGCGGTGCCCCTCATCCCCAGCCCTGGCAGCCCCTCCACGACCCACCCTCCTCCCTGTCCCCCTCCGCCGCCGTCTCGTCAGGATGATCCTGCTCACGCCCACAGTCATCACCGGCGTCATCATCAGCCCCCTTCCCTTCCTCATGTTCCGTCCGCCTCCTCCCTCCTCCTCCTCCTCCTCCTCCTCCTACTACTCCCCCTCCTCCTCCTCCTCCTGCTTCCTCCTCCTCCTGCTTCCTCCTCCTCCTGCGTCCTCCTCCTACCCGTCCTCTTCCTACTGTCCGTCGTCCTCCTCTGGCCGAGCCTGTGGTACATCACGGTCGACGTGATGATCGGGACCAGACCATCCTTCGTTCTAACGGAAAACGGCGGCGAGCCCGAAGGGGCTCCAGCCCAGATCGCTGTGGTTCTTGTCGGCACATGGGTTTTCGGCCATGGTCGTATCCTGCATGGCGTACGAGGAACTTTTCATATGGCTGGCGGGGAGGGTCTCAGCGGAGATGGTCAGAATTCCCAAGGAAAAGAAGGGACTCGGCTGGTGATGCTGATCAACTCGATCATACGCGTGTGGGTTAGGTTGTCCGGGAACTGGGTCGATGCGAGCCCAGGTGCCATGATCTAAAGCAGCAGGGGCGAATTCTCTTCTTCGGCGTCGGCGTTCGCTCGAAAAAACATGCCCGAAAAACACCATCAGTCGGTGATGTTCGACACCTGGGAGTGCCTCGACACCGTGTTGCCGGGACAGCTGTTTGGGGAGGCCTGTTGTGTGCGCTACCCGTTGCGGTTGGCGTGGCAGCTGGTCTCGTGCTACCAGTGTGGTATAGGCATACGTCACGGCGCGCGTGCGCCAAAGGGTCCTGCCAGGATACACGCACGCGGCTACATTGCTGACGCTGCTGATGTATATACACTCTACCCGTATAGAAAGGACGCGCTGTAAGGAAGGATGCAAGGGCCTTGGACGCCCATGCCGAGGCTTTGAGCGGGGCTGGCTATGTCGGAAGTGGTTGAGGATGGACCGACGATGACCGAAGAAGCAATGACGCAAGGATGCCCTTGGGAAGTCGGTCATTCTTACTACTAGAGCTGACTGTACAAGACGCTGCTGCAGGTCAAAAGCATCTGCCCGATGGTTCGGCTTCGAGCGCCGGTGGACGACCAGCCTGTGCAGTGGACCGGGGAAAGGCGTCCTGGGCGAAAGGGCTTCCTCCTCCTCCTCCTCCTTCTCCTCCTCTTCCTCCTCATCCTCCTCCTCCTGCTCCTCGTCCTCGTCCTCGTCCTCGTCCTCCTCCGTCCCCTCCTCCTCCTCCTCCTCCTCCTCCTCCTCCTCCTCCTCCGCCTCCTCCTCCTCCACCTTCGCCTCCTCCTCCCCCTTCTCCCCCTCTGCTTCCTCCTCCTCCTCGCCCTTCCTCCTCCTCCTCCTCTTCCCTCCTCCTCCTCCATCCTCCTCTTCCTCTCCTCCTCCTCCTCCACCTTCACCTCCTGCCCTCCCCCCGCCCCCCTCCCCAGCCTCCTGCCACTGCACCTCCTCCTCCTCTTCTTCCTCCTCCTCTGCCTCCTGCTCCTGCACCTTCCCGCTCCCCTCCTCCTCTCCTCCTCCTCTCCTCCTCCTCGCCCCTCCCTCTCCTCCTCCTCCTCCTTCCCCTCCTCTCCTCCTCCACCTCCTCCTCCTCCTCCTTCCTCCTCCTCACCCCCTCCTCCACTCCACCTCCACCTTCTAACTCAATTCCACAACTCAACTCCTCCTCCTCCATCCTCCTCACCCTCCTCCTTCCCCTCCTCCTCCTCCGCCTCCGCCTCCGCCTCCGCCTCCGCCTCCGCAGACTTCCTCCTGAAAGTCCTGCTCCTGCTCCCTGCTCCTCCTCCCTCCCACCCTTCCGCCTCCTGCTCCTCCTAACCCCTCCTCCGCTCCTCCTGCTTCCTCCGCGCCTCCTCCTCCTTCTCCTCCTCCTCATCAGCTCCTCCTCCTCCCCCTCCTCCTCCTCCTCCTCCTCCCCCCCTTCCCTCCCTTTTTCTCCTTCTATCCGTCTTTCTCTGTTTCCTTTTCTCCCGCTCCTCCTCCTCCTCCTCCTCCTCCGCTCCTCTCTTTTCTCCTCCTCCGCCTCCTCCGTCTCCTCCTGCTCGCTCCTGCTCCTCCTGCTTCTCCTGCTCCTCCTGCTCCTGCCCTCCTCCTCCTCCTGCTCCTGCTCATACCTTCTCCTCCTTCCTCCTCCTTCTCCTCCTCCTCCACCTCCTCCGCCTCCTCCTCCTGCCTCCTCCCTCCTCCCCCCTTCTTCCTCTCCGCCCCCTGTTATCCTCCTCTTTCTCCTTTTCTTCTCCTTTCTCCTTTCTCCTTTCTCCTTCTCCTGTCTCATGTCTCCTCTCCTCATCCTCCTCCTCCTCCTCCTCCTCCTCCTCCTCCTCCTCCTCCTACCTCCTCCTCCTCCTCCTCCTCCTCCTCCTCCTCCTCCTCCTCCTCCTCCCCCTCCTTCTCTCCTCTGACCGAACATCTGGCCAACCCCCCTCGAGGCGTGGGCGGAGCCGTGTCAGCTCGAGCCGTTGGGGCGGCCCAAGACCGCGGGCCCGAGGCCTCCGTGCGGGCCCGCCGCCTCGCCCAACACGAGGGTCTCCTCGCCGCTCAGCCGCCCCTGCGCGCCCGCGGAGGTGGCCGACGGCGTGCCGCTGCGCGGTGGCTGGTTGGCTCCCGCGTCCCTGTCGCGGTCTCCTCTCGGGCGATGGCGACGGCGAGGACGAGAACGACGACGACGAGGACGGCGACGAGGTCGAGGACGAGGACGACGACGAGGACGATGGCGACGACGAATACGACTTGGTGCCTCTCCGCGGCGAACCCGGGGGGGGGGAGGTTGCGGGCAAGAGTCGTATCCATATCCAGCACGTCTTGGACATTCTTGGAAAGGGGTACCGCAAGGCCGAGGCGCACTGGATATAGACAAACATCGAGCCTTTACAGGGAGCATTATTCTTGTCCATATCCAGTGCGCCTCGGGGTTCTGGGGAGCCCGAAACTCCAAGCTGCAATTGATGTCGACACAAGTCTTACCCGCAAAGATGGGAGTATACGGTCGGGGGTTGCTATAGGGTCCCCTGGCCCAAGGTGCTCCAGCTTCTCGCTCCATTCTGGAGCCCCTCGTGATGGGGTGCTCTGGAGGCCGTGAGGCCTCCTTGGAAATCCTGGGGGCATCTTGGGAATCCTTGGGTTGGGGGCACTTCTAGCAGCACCCGCAACGGGGAGGCTGGAAGCACTAGGGGCCAGAATCACTGCGGACGGAATGGCTGGAGTCGGAGAGAATCGCGCTCGCGTGGCGCCCTCCTCCTCCTCCTCCTCCTCCTCCTCCTCCTCCTCCTCCCCCTCTTCCTCCTCCTCCTCCTCCTCCTCCTCCTCCTTCCTCTCCTCCTCCTCCTCTCCTCCTCCTCCATCCTCCTCCCCCCCCCCCCTCCTCCCCCTTATCCTCCTCCTTTCTCCTTTCTCCACCTCCTCCTCCTCCTCCTCCTCCTCCTCCTGCTCCTCCTCCTGCAAGGAGATGGCACAGAAGAAGACCACGGAGCGCTGCCGGAAGCCCAGGACATGCAGCAGACCTGGGCCTGGCCCGCGCGCGTGCTGCCAGCCGCCCCGCAGGTGGCGACGTCCGAGGCCTCCCCCACCAACCATGGACTTGGCAGCATCGACGGAAGGCGGAGGCAGGGCTCGTGTCTCTCGGCGGCGAGGCCGGAGGGGAAGAGAGGAGGAGGAGGAGGAGGAGGAGGAGGAGGAGGAGGAGGAGGAGGAGGAGGAGGAGGAGGAGGAGGAGGAGGAGGAGGAGGAGGGGGAGGGGGAGGAGGAGGAAGCAGAAGGCCTTCTCAAAAGGCTCGGAAGTCCCGGCCTCCTGGGGAGCTTTCTAAACTCCCCCCTGCCGCGTTCTGCGAAGGCCTTCTCCTCTTCCCTTCCCCCCCCCCCCCCCTCGATCGCCGCCGAACTTCGCCGCGTGCTCCATGAGTTCCGAGCCATTGCCCCTGCCGCCGATCGGGATGCCCGAGGGGTTGTTCGGCGGGAGAGAGGTTCGGATCTCGCCGCCGAGAGAGGCGGGCTCCCGCGCCCCCGTCGCGGTCTCCTCTCCTCTCGACGATGACGACGACGACGACGACGACGACGACGACGACGACGACGACGACGACGACGACGCGTCCCCGTCGCGGTCTCCTCGGCGCCCCCTGATCATCTTGGTGTCCTGCTGGGTCATCTGCTCCAAGGCAGGGGCAAGAAGAAGCGATACCACCATTAGGTCGGGCCTGTTCCCCTACACGGGGACTTTGAGCGAAAAGCTAAGAACACGAAACGAAAACACCTCGAAAATGCTGCAAAAGAATCAAAACATCGTCCCCTGACTATTTTTGACTATCTCGGAATATCCCTCCTGTAGAGGGACGGGCCCGACTTAAGACCACCTCCTCCTCCTCCTCCTCCTCCTCCTCCTCCTCCTCCTCCTCCTCCTCCTCCTCCTCTCCTCCTTCCCCTGCGGGGAGCGCAAACGGTGGGCCCCCTGGTGGTGTGCCCCCCCCCCCCCCCCTCTCGCGCGGGGCATCCCCGGGCCCCGGCCGGAGAGGCATCGTGTGCCTCCTCGCCGGAGGGGTGCCCCCCCCCTCTCCTCCTCCTCCTCCTCCTCCTCCTCCTCCTCCTCCTCCTCCTCCTCCTCCTCCTCCTCCTCCTCCTCTTCCTCCTCCTGGGGAACACCGCCAGACGAACCCGACCTCGCCCCCCTTCGGCTCTCAGACTTGCTTCGAGTGTGCCGCAAGGATAGTCCAGGTGCCGGATTGGGCTGGGACGGTTTTCACCCTAGGTGGGTCTTGCAGTTGCCCGAGAGTCACCAGATGCGCCTTCTGGAGATTTTGACGGTGTTCGAGGTTGAGCCTACCTCGGTACGGCAGGTTCGTGTCGTGTCGACCCCGGCGTTGGTTTTTGACACCGCGGGGATCATTCAACCTTGAACGATCGGCCGTTTCCGCAACGTCCAATCGTTCAACATCGATCGATTCTGGGCCGCCGCCGGCGTTCAACGTTGAACGCCGGCGGCGGGGTCGCCGCCGGTCGACACGACGCGAACCTACCGTACTCATGTTCCTGACCAATGTGGTTTCCTCGGAAAAAAGACGGGCGGGGTACGGCCTATCGGGCTGTTATGTTTCTTCATGAAGCTCTGGAGTCGCCCGAGGCAGCCATGTTGTAAGGCGTGGGAGAAATCGCACGTGTTCCAGTTCTTCTGGGGATCAGGACCTGACACGACGTGTGAGCGAGCTGGGTGGGTCCACAACCTCTTGGGAGCCCACTGTAAGGCCTCGTGGTTCTTCTCGGCATCGGCCCTCCTGGACTTAGCCAAGTTTTACGAGAACGTGGTTCACGAACACTTGCTAGCTGCTGCCAAGAGGTTCCACTTTCCTGTCAGACTTTTGCGAGGGTGCTGCTGTATCTACGCTGGCTTCCGCGTGCTCCTTTGCGGTGGGGCAGCCACGGAGGTACTTTGAGCGAACGGTACAGTAGTAGCCGGTTGCTCAGGAGCGACCACCTTCGCCAAGATGCTGCTTCTAGGCCCGTTGCTGGAGGCACGCGAGCACAGGCACCTGTTGTACATGCGTAACGTCGTGAACGATATCACATTGCAGACATGTGGGCCAACGCTCCAGGTCGCCACGCAGCTGGCAGGAGGAGCGGAGTCGTTGTTCAAGTCATTTAAAGAGTTGCAGCTCCCAGTCGAGTTTAAGAAGTGCGCCTATCTCTGCACCAGGGAGGTGGATCAGCATCTGCGCGGGCTCTGGACATTGCCTGCGACATGCAGAACTGATTCGACCAGGAACCTTGGGACTAACGCTACTCTTGGAGGAGTTCGGAGGATCAGCATTCAGAACACTCGGCTTTCGAAGGCGTCGTCCAGAGCCCGTCGGCTGAAGATTTTACAGAGCGCAGGTGCGGATATATCCATGGTGCATCGTATGGGGCCCACTGCAGTGGCATTATGGGGCTCCAGCGTATCGGGCATCGCACCGACTCGAATGGCAGGGCTCAGAGTCCCACCAGCCCTCTGGGCGTCGGTGGTTTAGGGCGTTTCCTCTTCCACCCCTCCCTCTTCTCCTTCGGGGAGGGGTTTACCCCTCCCCCTACCCCCTCCCCACTGACCTGGACAGGAAGGGCGGGGAGCGGTCAGAGCGTCCAAAACGGCCTCGGCGAGGAAGCCAAAATCATTGATTTTACTATGGTGTTGGCCCCATTTTGGCCTTCTGAGGGGGCAGCGCGAATTAGAGCTCCCCTCTTCTTTGATCGATTTCCTCCACGATGGCCGCAAGAGGCCCCCAGGATGCCCCAAGAGGCCGCAGGATGGCCCCAAGATGGCCCCAAGAGGCCCCCCAAGAGGCCCCCAGGAGGCCCCCAAGAGACCCCCAAGAGGCCCCAAGAGACCCCCCAGAGGCACCCAAGGGGCAAAGATGGCCCCAATAAGCGCCCAGGAGGCCCCCAAAGGCCCCAAGATGGCCCCAAGAGGCCCCAAGAGGCCCCCAGGAGGCCCCAGAAAGGATCCCGAACGGCCCACAGAGGCCCCCCCCCCGAGGCACCCAAGACGCCGAAAAGCCCCTCAGGACGACCCTCTACTCGCCTGGGCGTCGTTTCTGGACGGGCTGGTGGGGATACGCGAAGCGTCTAGAATTTCAGCTGCATCATCTGTGGGGCGCCTACCGCGCGGGGCCTCTGTGGGGCACAGGATTTACACCTACGACCTGGGGCCCAAGATAGACCCTTTGATTGTGTATGTGGGGCATGTGATATTCATGTGGGCTACGGCGATCTGGGAGGCGGCCCCGAATGCGCAAGTTCTGGCCAATACGATGCAGGGTAGCCGTCTTAAGTTGTCTAAGATGGATCAGCCTTGGCGCAGCTGTGCATCACCTTCGGATGTGGCCCTGCTCGGTCTCAGGGGCATAGGCTGGGACTTTAAGGACAGCACCCACATCGTGTCAGACCTCGGAGTCGAGTATAACCTGTTGTAGCTGTCCCCGATGCAAATCCGAGGTGTGGTTAGGCAAGGAACATCTCGGGAATATGATCGGCATGCCCTCAGCACCCAGAACGGCCCGAATGGGCCCCCACTGGTCCCCATCTTCTGGAGTGGCATTCGGAAGCTGACGAAAAGGGTGCATCTTGGACGAAGCATCACCAGAGGTGTCTCCGAGGTCTGGTTTCAGGTGTTCACTGGCCTCAGGCGAGGCTGTGCAATCATGGGCTGCATCCAGACCACCTTTTGTCAGCTCTGCCGAGGAACACCCGGTACGCTGTGGCACCGTCAGTACGAGTGTCCTGCTCACGAGCCTCTCCGCAGAGATCACGTAGGACACAGGCTGAAACAATGTGCAACACGAGTAAAAGACCTGCCCATCCTCAGTGAGAGGTTTGCTCGAGGGATATTCCCAGACCCTCAGGCCCTGTTCGAGCTCCCAGAGGCTTACGAGAGCATTCGGTGGCACAACCGTCCCTCGTCAGGTGTGCTTTCAGAACTCCTGTTCCTCGACGGGTCCGCCAAGTGGGCCAACCTGGAGGGCACGTCTAGAGCGGGGTGGGCTATATGCAGTGTAGATCGGCTTGGGAATCTGATATCGGCGGTATATGGTCTTGTACCCGTGAGTGCCGCCCCCCAGCAGACCAGTAAGGATCGGGAGGACCATGCTGTATATATATATATATATATATATATGCTGACGCAAGTTGGTCTTCCCCCGTTTCAGTTGTATGTAGACTGCCAATCAACTCTGGATTCCTTGGCCAACGGTCCTGGGTGCTCCGCGGGTCCTGGGCCGCCGATGGGGTCACCTCCGGGGCCCGTTCTGGTCCGCGCTTGGCCAGGGGGACGTCGAGGCTTTTTAAGACGAAGGCCCAGGCGACGGCCTCTGACGTCGAGTCTGGGGTCACCACGGCGTGGGAGCAGCGTGCGAATCAGCCTGCTGACGCCTTCGCCAAGGCTGGCGTCGATCTGCACGGGCGGACAGATGACGATATGCATGTGTGGCGTGGCTTTCGGAGCCTGGCCATGGAGGCTGGGAGGTGGGCGGCCCAACTTGAGGTGGCCATCTCGTCTCTGCCAGGGAAGGACACGACTGGCTTGGAGGCCTCTCCGCCCCCAGCCCCTGCTGCCGCCGCTGCTGAAGCCGACCTCTCCAGCCAGACCATGGCCGAGGACGGGCGGCCCTCGGTGGAGGGGGAAGACCTGGGGGATTGGGAATCGTCTGCTCTCCTGGTGTTCCGTGTCAACGGCCATGCCCTGCTTGGGGCTAAAGTTTTGGATGCTGTTGGGAACACCAAGGGGCGGCTCCAGTTCTGTGTAAAGTGTGGTAGCTTTTGCTCGGGGGGAACCCCTCGAAAGGATTGCAAGGCCCCTGTAGACCCAAGACGGGTGCTACGGGAGGGCTCAGCGATCAGTTGAGGAGAATTCGTCAGTCGAAGTTCCCCTCGTATAAGCATGACCTGAAGGGGCTGCTCCTTGGGCCCCATGTGGGCCTCTCCCTCGTCGAGCGGCGGACTCTGGCTGTTGCGCTGAAGTCGGGAGGTCCTGGGGCCCAGCGGGACACAGCCATTCAGGTAAATTCGACTCCCAGGGCGGGTACGCCTGCAGGGAGCAGGTGTTGGATTCGTTCGGGCTCGCGGAAGCCGACCTCGCTTGGGTCAGAGACCGTGGCGAGGCTTTTACGCGTCCCAAGGCCCCTCGCGAGGAGGAGACCGATTCGGACGCTTCCGATTTTGTCTGATCTTGGATCTGTGGCTTCGGGCCCGTCCCCAACCAACCTCCTCCTCCTCCTCCGCTGCCGTTCTGGCTCGAGGGCCTGCCCCCGTGTGGTGGTGGTGTCGCTTCTCCCCCCCCCCACACGCCAAGGTGCAGAGGATGGGGAGAGGCCACAGAGGTCCAGCTCGGACGACGACGAGGCTCCGCCTCGCCGCGGACGGGGAGGGGCCGGGTGGCGGGCTCTCGGCGGCGCGCCGAGGGGGGAAGCCAACGAGCGGCGCGAACACGTCCGTAAGTATCACCTGCGCCCTCGGGGCAGGGATCTCGAGCGCGAATCCCGCGGACGCGCGGTCGCACGAGCACAGCGGAGGTCAGTCTACCAGAAGCCCGACCCTGAGACACCAGGACGTCCATTGATTGCTGTTTGGCGTGGGAGCGTCACGCTGTCCATAGCAGAGCCATCGAAACCCAAGGACACCAGGGGGGCAGGCACCCTGGAAGCAAGCAAAGGTGTTTGTTGGCATGGTCTCCACTGCACGTCCCGCGCGGGGCATCCGCTAAAAAACGCCTGGTGTCCGCAGAATCGCGGCCGAGGGGTCCTGCCCGCGACACCGCGAATGCGGATACGTTGCTCGGTCACGCGGGGGGGGTGGGGGGAAGCCTCCTCGGAATGCGGCGAGCCTTCTCACAAGCCCTCTGGCCTTCACAGGAGCCGTCTCTAACCTAGGAGAAGGCGGAGGAGGAGGAGGAGGAGGAGCAAGAGGAGGAGGAGGAGGGGGAGGAGGAGGAGGAGGAGGAGGGAGGCGAGGAGGAGGACGAGGAGGAGGAGGAGGAGGAGGAGGAGGCGGGGAGGCGAAAGAGGAGGAGTAGGAGGAGGAGGAGGAGGCGGAGGAGGAGGAGGAGGAGGAGGAGCAGGAGGCTAGGGCTTAGAAAACTGCTCCGCAAGGCACGAGGCCTCCCGGCCCCTCTGGGGAGGCCCGCCTCCTCTGCATTCACCCCCTGGGCTCGCCGATGATCCACGCTCGCCGACGGTCCCCTCGTCCTCCTCCTCCTCCTCCCCCTTTCTCCTCCTCCTCTCCCTCCCTCCTCCCCTCCTCCTTTCCTCCTTCTCCTCCCCCGCTCCTCCTCCTCCTCGTCCTGGTCCTCCTCCCCTCTCCACTCCCCTCGCCTCCTCCTCCTCTGCCCCTCCTCCTCTCTTTTCCTCTCCCTCCTCCCCTCCTCTTCCTTCTCCTTCCTCCCCCCCCCCCCTCCCCTCCTCCCCTCCTCCTCCCCTCCTCCTCCCCTCCTCCTCTTTTTCCTCCTCCCCTCCTCTTCCTTCTCCTTCCTTGATCGGCAGGGAGACCTGCCGGATCCGAGGAACAGAGAGCGGCAGCAGCATGATTTCTTGGAGGTCGGCGCGGCGTTCTTGGATCGGCGCTGGGCCCTCCCCCTGGCGGCAGACCATGAGACCTGGGCGCTGCAACTCCTCCACGCCGGGCGGCTTCGCACGGATCCGGTCGATGATCCCCCAAGCGTGTGTCGGCGCCAACGTGCGTTCGCCCACTGAGGCCCCTCACCACGACGAAGGCGATGTGATGCTCGACTGGCTGGGTTGAACGGCGGAAGCACACATTGGGCTAAAACGCGCCCCGAGAGATCCGACGTCGTGTTTCTTTCAATGCGGGGCCCCCGGGAGTCTCGACCCATTCCCGAGGACAAGTGTTTCATCCCGAGTCGTGTTTTTACGGTCCCGAGGCCCGGCGAGGGCCCCCCGGGGCCGAAATTGGCGAAAAACCTGCGTCTTGATTTGTTCAATGCGTCGGATCTCTGGGTTCTGAGGATCATCCAGTCCGGCCCCGGGCTGCAGAATGATGTGGGTCTGGGGCTCCGGTCGTGACGCCCGATCTCGGGCAGGGGACGCGCCGCCTCCCTCCCCCCTCCCACAGAGACGAGGAGGGGGATGAGGAGGAGAAGGAGGAGGAGGAGGAGGAGGAGGAGGAGGAGGAAGGGGGAGGGGGAGGAGGAGGAGGGGGGGAGGAGGAGGAGGAGGAGGAGGAGGAGGAGGAGGAGGAGGAGGAGGAAGGGGAGGAAGGGGAGGAGGAGGAGGAGGAAGGGGGAGAGGAGGGGGAGGAGGAGGAGGGGGGGAGGAAGAGGAAGGGGGGAGAGGAGGAGGAGGAGGTAGGAGGAGGAGAGGAGGAGGAGGAGGAGGAGGAGAGGAAGGGGGGGGGGGAGGAGGAGGAAGGGAGGAGGGAAGGGAGAGGCGGATGTAGGAGGAGGAGGGGGAGGAAGGGGGAGGAGGAGGAGGAGTTTTAAACCCGCGTGTTCCCGCCCGTGAGTGGGTTCCCCTGGTCTCGTCACTCCGCGCAGGCAGAACGGCCCGAGGCGGGGTGGGCCAGCGGCCTCATCTCACGGCGTCTTACTGCCGCCACTCTGTGACTCATGGAGTCGCCCCGTGAGCAGCGGCAGTCTGAAGATATGCTGCCGCTGCCCACTCAGAGCTTGAGGAGCAGCCTGATGGACGGCCGCAGCCGCTCCTCCGCTCTGCGCTCTTCCAGGGACCGCCCTGGCTGCTGGTCCCTGGACTCATGGGCCTTCTCGACTGCCCTGCCTGGCGCAGAGCTGTGGCCTAACCCCTCGCCACGCTGGGGCGCGTTGCGGCCTAACCCCTCGCCGCGCAGGGGTCCTCCGTGGCCTAACCCCTCGCCGCGCTGGGGGTCGGCGCGGTCTAACCCCTCACCGCCCTGGGGAAACTCGTGGCCTAACCCCTCGCCACACTGGGGGCTGCTGCGGTCTAACCCCTCACCGCGCTGGGGTGCTCCGTGGCCTAACCCCTCGCCACGCAGGGGCCTGTTGCGGTCTAACCCCTCACCGCGCTGGGGTGCTCCGTGGTGGCCTAACCCCTCGCCACGCTGGGGTCTGTTGCGGTCTAACCCCTCACCGCGCTGGGGCCCATCGTGGCTTGACCCCATCGCCACACTGGGGGTCAATGCGGTCTAACCCCTCACCGCGCTGGGGAATATCGTGGCCTAGCCCCTCGCCACGCTGGGGACTGCTGCGGTCTAACCCCTCACCGCGCTGGGGCGCTTCGTGGCCTAACCCCTCGCCACGCAGGGGCCTGTTGCGGTCTAACCCCTCACCGCGCTGGGGTCCCTTGTGGCCTAACCCCTCGCCACGCGGGGGCCTGCTGCTGTCTGACCCCTCTCCACTGTGGGGTCCTCCGTGGCCTAACCCCTCGCCGCGCTGGGGATCGTTGCGGTCTAACCCCTCACCGCGCTGGGGCACTCCGTGGCCTAACCCCTCGCCACGCTGGGGCCGGGAGGAGGAGGGGGAGGAGGAGGAGGAGGAGGAGGAGGAGGGGGGGGAGGAGGAGGACCAGCGCATCTGACTGAATGGGTTCTTGTCTGGGCGGCAAGCTGCCGCTGCTGCTGCTTGAAATCCCCAACGAACGTCGCGCCTCTCGGGTCATCATGCCAAGAGGAATGGGAGCAGCAAAAACGATGGGGCCCTGCATGCCATCCTTGGGATGTCTACACGACCTGAAACAGCGGATGGCCGTTTTCTTGTTATCAGATTGGGGCTCTTTGAGGCGCTCTTTCTGGGAACCTCTGGCCATGAATTCAGAATAGACTCCACAGGCCATAACGCAGCTCTCAGTCTCGAGGCGGTCGAATATTTATATATATATATATATATAGATATATATATATATATATATAGTATGGCCATTACGGTTGAGGGAAAAGTTAGAGTGGCTCGGGCAGGTGCCTGGGCACCCTCTCTTGTTGGTGACGGGTCTTGGCTTCTATTGTTAAAGCTCGCGTGCGACACGGCTCGCACATCCATCTACCTCTTAGCCAGACCCACTTGTGGTGCTGCCCTGGTTCTCTCAGACCACGGGAGGCCCCAGCAGCGGCCCCGGGACCCTCGGGGGGAGGGGGAGGCGGAGGCGGAGCAGGGGCAATTAGGGCAGCACCCACAAGGGGCTTCACAGCTGGCTTGGAAACAGGTTTCCCGCATGCTTTCCCCCCTGGCTTCGGCGCAATGGCGGGCCAGGTGAGCATGGCGCGTGAGGCGAAACACAGGAAACGCTTGATGAAGGCCAGATCGGCCTGGTATTGATCAATTTCGGCTTCCGAGGGGCTCCCGAGCCTCTTCCCGGCCGCTTTGGCGAGCCTGTCGGCAGCGTCGTTCCCGAGGGCCAGAAGCTTATCCCGGGGGCCTTCTGGGAGGCTGTCTAAATCCTGGTGCGCGTTTACATTGCAAACTTGGGGGAGGGCACCACCGGTGTGTTTGCCTTTGGCAACAAGCTCCAGCCCTGAGTACATATTCTTTCTAAAAGCCTGCTTGACTGTACTTCCTCATGGCTCCTAAGTGGTCCGAGTGGACATGGGTGATGTTAGGATACATGTGGCTGATGGCAAGGGCAAGATGCTCGGCTGCCCCTGATGTGGGCGGCAGAGCGGCTCCTGTCTGTCCAGACAGGTGTGCCTTGCAGCCACCAGCTTCGTCGATTACAGCTACTGGCCAGCCCGTTTGGTGCCAAACGGTAGGGCCTTGCTTATAACAGGATCCGTCGACAAAGGCCTCGCCAGACATGGCTTCTCTTAGCGGGTCTCCGTTTTTGGACCAGAACTCAAAGGCAAAGCCGACCCCCGAGGGCAAAGCCGACCCCCCGAAGGCATTGAAAACCATGGGCTAGTGGAGCTTCACTGGGGTACCCTCGAAGATATTCTAGATCGGGGGCCTCTAAGATGTCACTTTTGATGTCATCGACGAGCTGGCAGTTGAAACGGTGCTGCATGGCATCTGTCGGGTGTCCGCATTCGCATTCCTGGTCGATCTCATAACCTGCTGCAGCCAAGCGGGACCTTGCCCAGAGACATTGGGTGAGGTAGGCCAGGAGACAGCCCCTCTGGGGCTTGGTGAGATTCGGGTCGTCCAGGACAGCTGTTGCGGCCGAGCAATCCAGACGGTCCCGAGGATGTCCCATTTTGGCTGCTGCTTTAAACTCGGGCTACGCCTTCCAGGCGTCCTCCAGGTGGTACTTGAGGAGGGCTGGCGGGGTCGCGGTGAGCTGGAGGATTAGGCCTTGGCTCGTCTCTATCTCCAACGGGTTGAGGAGCTTCCAACCTATCCTCCTGAGGCTCAGCAGGGCGGCCCCCATGGGCCCTCGGCAGGCGCTCCAGCTTTTGGGGGGGTTGTCCAAGATTCGGTTCACCTTCTGTTTCGATTCACCGTGATCGTACTTTAGCAAGCCTGGTTGGGCCGAGATCCTCCATGCCAGAAGACTGTAGTAGACGATGGGCCCCAAGGCGGCCTTCCAGGTGGGGTCTCCCAGCAGGCGCAGGCTCAGGACTCGGAATCTCGTTGGGCTTCCGGGGCCAACGGTGCAGAGGTAGAAGTTCTGGCTCTGGGCGAGTTCTGAATCGGTCAGGCCTACCACTTCGCTTCCGTAATGGCTGGCCTGGTCAAGGCCTGTTTTGTATGACTTTCGCATGTCAGCCCCAGCCTTTTTGATAGCCTGGAGCCTGCGCCTGCGGTGCTTCATCTTCTTGAAACGGAGGCGCAGAACAGCGCGGCCACGGCCGCTGCGGACGCGACCTCCAGCCGTGTAGTCTATACCGAGATTGGCGGCGGCGTCGACTCGCACCAAAGCCTGGGGCCATGCCAGTGAGCCGAGGGCCTTGACCGGGGGCTCCCGAACCTTTAAGGAGGAGGTTAGGACGGCCGACGTGTGGAGGGCAGCGTTGCTATCTAGGTCCTCCTCTATGGTGTCCTTCATACTCTTTGAGGCTCCTGCAAGGGTCTTGGTCAGGGTCTTGGGGCACTTATCCGGGGCCTGTAAGAAGATGTCATCTATAAACATGTGGAGGCTAGTATCTATGTTGTCCTGGACCCAGACATCGAGCGGCACAATGTAGTACATCCGTAAAACGTAAGTGGCGAAGCTGCAGCCTGCGGGTACGCCGTACTGCGGGCTACCAACGAAGACTGCTTGCGACCTGTTGGCTACTAGACGGGGCGATCCATACTGGTTGGCGATCAAGACTGTCACAACTTGATTGAAACCTGTGCCAGCCGCTCTGGAAAACCATTTGTCCCGATTGATGTGTTCGTAGTAATTGGAGAGGTCCCAGAGCACCGCAGCAGTGAACCTGGAAACACCTTCATAGTGGGGCGATTCCGCCTCGAGGGCCTGCAGGAAAACGGTCTCTAAGATTCCTCGTCCTCCCTGGTGGGCCAGATATGGCCTCTTGTTTTGAAACTCCCATCGCCGAGCTGCTGGCTGCCTAGTATTGGCCCAGAGTCCCCAGATCGAACTCATCAACCCTATCCCTCGGTAGCTGGGCTTGTCTTTGGAACCCTCCTGCTGCTTGTGCTTTGGGATGAGCATGGTGACGGTCGCGCGCGCGCCTGAGAGGGCAGGAGGCCGACCGCCTCGAAAGCGTGCATGAAGCGGGCCACGAGCTCGAGCTCGGTGTCACCTAAGAGCGCAAAGTTCCTGGGATGAAAGCCGTCGCAGGTGGAGGCAGTGTCATGGCTAAATCGCATTGCTGCTGCTCTTATCATGTCGACAGTGATGGGCCCCAGTTCGGCTAGGGCTTCAGGGCTGGGTCTGCGATGTTTATGGTTCTGATCTTTAGGGGTAGTCTCCCAGATGTCTGAGAGACGTTCGGCTTCGGCTTTGAGCAAATCATACGGCCTTCCTGACCACCTTCCTATCGAGGATTTTCCAGACTTGCTGCGGCTTCCAACTGCTGAAGTCTTTGGTCCATCTATGGCCCCATCCCGCTCCGTGCTGCATACTTATCTTGACCCATTCGGCCATATATTTCTCGTCGGTCGATTGGCCGCGGTGCATTTCTCGATCTAAGGCTTTATCGATGTCGTCGAAGAGCTGATCGAACAGTTCCTTCGCTATTGCGGTATTTAGGGCGTCGCTGCGGATGTCGACTAGGGCCGTTTGTAGGGTTGCCTGAACTGTTTGAAGAAGGGCCCCTAACTCGTCAACTTCACCAACTAAAGCTGGGGCCGAACCAAGGTCCTCCAAGACGGCTTGAAAACCATATTCTGGATCACATGCTTGGTCTAAGGCACGCCGTGCGTCAGTAATCTTGTTCTTCAGCCAGCGGAGAGGGCCTGCGAGAGAGCGCCAGCAGCGACGGTGAGCTCGCTCCGCTGCACATGTGGGAACCCATCGGAGCTGAGGTCCTTGACCTCGTAGGCGCTGGCTGCGGAGAGGCGTGTCAGTGACCTTGCTCAAAAAAACTCGTTAAGTCACTGGCCAGGATCTCGTGGGTCTGGTCAAAGGCCCCGTCCAGGGCCCCGTAGTCTGACTTCTGCCCCAAGAAGGCTCCCATTTGGTCCAGGGCCGCTTCTGTTCGGATCCCTGGGGTTGTTTGCGCACTGGGCCCCGCTGGCAACTTCGTTGGGCTTCTGGGGCTTTACCAGGACGGGCGCCAGAAAGGGCTCATCTATGGCGAGGTCGAAGTACACGGGCCTGTGGGGGCTCAGGGGGTACTCCTTGAGGACCTTGGGCTCATTCACGTAGTCCTGGAAACAATCGGAGACGAGGAAGAAATCTATCAGGCGCTTGGTCTTTTTTGTGTAGAGCGTGGGGATGTCTGAAGATAGGGCCTGCACTCCTGCTCTCGGGCAGATGTTGCTCTTGGTGAGCTTGGCGGGCGAGAAGTCACAGTCAGCCGCTACAATCAGGCCCGTGCGATGCATCTGGCCGGGCTGCGCGAGGCTGGCGAGGAGGTTGAAGTTGAACCCAATCAGCCCAACCTTGTCGGCAAGGTAGGCTGAGGCTAGAATGAATGGAGCGTGTCCTGGCACCTCCAGAGCTACGGCGGTAACTCTTCCCTTTGGCGTATCAGCAGGGTAGTCGACTCTTGTGACCCCGAAGTCGCGCCCGTCTCTCACGAGGATGGCTGCGCCCTGCGCGACTGCCCCGCAGTCGCTCATAACCCCAGCCGTGAAACTAGCATTCCATCCACGCTTGCTACACCGCTGAACGGCGTCCAACACTTGATTTTCGAGAAGCCTGGCCTCCTGAACGCACAAAACGTGGATGGACTTGGCGTCATCGGACTCGACGAAAGTCTTGACGCTTCCCCAACAGCTTCCATTGAAACTCATGATACGGAGGTTACCCCCCAGACATGCGGGCAGCCACCGAGCCCTCGATCTTGGAGCGGAGCCTCCTCTGGACGTCCTCAGAAGATGGCCCCAGGGCCCCAGGAGTTCCGAGCTGCGAGACCAACGAGGGGGCCTGGACAGCCCGTTTGGAGGCCCCTTCCGCCTTCTCCTTCGCGTCGGAGAGCTACATATCGTCGGCGGCGGAGCCTGCAGGGAAGCCCTCTCCGCTGGAAGCTGCGACTGCGGCTGCACATTCAGGGGCTGGTTGGTGTCCAGCTGCTGGTTCAGCTGCTGGTTCTGACGGTGCTTGTCCTTCCCGCGGTTGCTCATCAGCTGCTGGCTGTGCCGGCGCCTGGACCATCCGATTGTACTCGGAGTCAAGCTCCGTGGCCATGGCGTTGACCTTCTGCTTGAAGTCAAGGCTGATATCCGCTCCAGGCGAGAGCTTCGCCATGATATACTCCTCGAGCATGTCTGATGATGCTCCAAGAGCTTCCCCATCTGCACCTCCAGCCTGTTGGGCCGCTGCCTTCGCTGCGACCCTGAGCTGGCTCTCGAGCTGCTGGCATTCCTTGTAGATGTCGTTGCACTCGTTGGCGACCATCTGGTACTTCTCGGTGAGCTTCGCAATCTCCTCGAGGTACCAGGCCACGTCCTTCTGCTTGCCCTCCAGTCGCTTGCGCTGCACTGCGAGCTGGACCGACAAACTCTGCGTTTGCTGGTCGGGCGACTTGTTTGCCAAGGCGGCGGCCTTGGCTGCTTTGAGCTCTTCAGCTGCTTGGAGGTAGTGTTGTCATCCCACTCCTTCGATCTTGCGCCAGAAATTGACGGCGGCGACACATACCTGGATAGGGTCGGTGGTGTCACACTCTGGCTGCTGAACTGCTGCAACGTCGCCAAACTGGACACGACGAGCCCACCGGTTGCCACGCGAGCTGGAGCGGGGCGGCTTGGGGGGCTGGGCGGTCTGCTTGTTAGTACTGTTGGCCGACTCTGTGAAGGTCTTCCCGCATTTACCACAATGACGGTGTCCCAAGTCTGTCCAGGACCGTCCCCCACATGATGGCGTTGAACAGGCCGCGTAGCACCTCGGAGTCTTGGCCGATCCTCTCGGGCGCGAGTGGCGACGCGCAGAGTCGCCTGGCGCCATGGCTGCGCCGCACACAGCAGAACGGCGGCCAGCAGCAGGATCTGGACGCCTCGGCGATGGCAGCAGCGGCCGAGGAGGCAGAGGGGGCGCTTCTGCGGGGCGCCCGTGCTGGCCGAGGCAGCCAGGCCTGGGGAAGGGGCTGCCCTTCCACCTCGGCCTCGAGCCTCTGGAGCCGGGACGGGAGGTAAGCTCCGTCTTGAGCCAAAACGGTTACGGGGAGGAGGAGGAGGAGGAGGAGGAGGAGAGGAGGAGGAGAGGGGGAGGAGGAAGGAGAGGGAGGAGGAGGAGAGGAGAGAGGAGGAGGAGGAGGAGGAGGAGGAGGAGGAGGAGGGGAGGAGGAGGAGGAGGAAGGGGGAGGAGGAGGAGGACGAGGAGGGAGGAGGAGGAACTCCAGTCGCCGGGCCCCGCCTTCTTCGGCGCGGCCGCGCTGCCTCTGCTGCGTCTTCGGGCGCCCCTCTCCGTCCCGCCGCGCCGCTGCTCTTTTGGACGCCCGAAATGGGCACGGGAAGAAAATACGGGAAAATATGGGAAGTGGGGGGAAGACAAAGCCCCAGAAAATATGGGAAAGTATGGGGGGTCTTTTTATTTGTGTGTATTTGTTTGTGTGCTTGTGGGCCCCTTCACCTATGCCAGTACCCCCCGTAGTCTCGAGCAAGAACACTGGCTACGAGCATAAACTGTCAGAGCTCCGCGCGGACGTCTTGCATCGGCGCCTGGGCCCCCCCCTGGCGGCCCGCTGGCGCCGCCCCAGGCGCCGCCCCCGGCGCGCAGCGCGCATCCACGAAATCCACGCGGACCTCCAAAAGTTCATGTTTACTCCAGATTTCGTAATAAAAGGGAGGGGGTCTCAACCCTCCCAGACGAGAAGTTTTAGACCCCCCCCCTGGGAGAACCCTCCAAAACATCGTCCCCAGACCCCCCCAGGCCCTCCAAGATAGCCTGGAAGAGACCCCCCCCGAAATGAGACCCCCCCTCCCTTTCTTACGAAATCTAGAGTACAATGCCCAGCAACAAATGCTGTCCCAAACCAGCAGCGGCCGCTGTTGGGCAGGCGGCCTTCCGTCCGAAGTGGACACGGGCCGCGGCGGCGCGGACAGCGAGTCCTGTTCAAAATGAGCAGGATCCGCTGTTGGGCATTGTACACCCTGCGAAATGCTTAAGAAATCATGGGTTTAGAAATTCATATTCTCAGAACTTGAATCAAAACCCGACATTTCCATTTAAATCTTAGGATTTACATTGAAACATGAAGAATAATCGAGACTCTGGCCGAAAACTTAAGTTTTCTCAAGCATCGCCTAAGGTGTACCAATTCTTTCCGTGCCCATCTCGTGCGTGCAGAGTTCTGCGCCGAAGGCGAGTCGACTCCGCGTGGAGCCCGCGCGGATGGAGACCGCGCCGCATCCGCGTCGGATACGGGCATCCACAAGGACAGGCAAGGCCCTGGCGAAGATGCAATGTGAACATGGCACGCAGCCTGGCACGCCGCACTGGAAGTTGACGGCGCGCACAAGGGGGTGCAGGGAAGGGGGGAAGGTTCTTAGGAGGCTGCCTCTTACGTGTGAGGCGCCAGCCATGGAGCAATCGATGAGGCCCGCGCCTTCTACGAAGCAGTGGTGCTTCTAAGAAGCACTGCCCCCTCCCCCGACCCCCCTCTCCACATGGCTGAACGGAATGGGCAGGAGAGCCCAGAATCAAATCGACGAGTCGAATCGGCGGACATCGGCAGACTAGTATGCCCCCAACACAAGAGTCCGAACCCAGATCGGAGCCCCGAGTCGAATCGAATCGGAATCGGAAGAACAATATGCATCGCATCGGAACGAACCGGAGGATTCGAAACGCATCCTGGAACGGGGGGCTTTAGGGATACCTCCCACCCTCCGCCCAGGAGGACAAGACAACTGCCTATTCCAGATTTCGTAATAAAAGGGAGGGGGTTTCAACCCTCGCAGACGAGAAGTTTTAGACCCCCCCCCGTGGGTGAACCCTCCAAAACGTCGTCCCCAGACCCCCCCAGGCCCTCCAAGGTAGCCTGGAAGAGACCCCCCCGCCGAAATCAGACCCCCCTCCCTTTTATTACGAAATCTAGAGTACAATGCCCAACGACAATCTTGGTTTGGGACAACATTTGTTGTTGGGCATTGTACTCTAGATTTCGTAATAAAGGGAGGGGGGGTCTCATTTCAGGGGGGGTCTCTTCCAGGCTATCTTGGAGGGCCTGAGAGAGTCTGGGGACGATGTTTTGGAGGGTTCTCCCAGGGGGGGGGTCTAAAACTTCTCGTCTGGGAGGGTTGAGACCCCTTCCCTTTTATTACGAAATCTGGAGTAAACATGAATTTTTGGAGGTCCGCGTGGATTTCGTGGATGCGCGCTGCGCGCCGGGGGCGGCGCCTGGGGCGGCGCCAGCGGGCCGCCAGGGGGGGGCCCAGGCGCCGATGCAAGACGTCCGCGCGGAGCTCTGACAGTTTATGCTCGTAGCGTGAGGGGGGGGGGTCTCTTGCCAGGCTATCTTGGAGGGCCTGGGGGGTCTGGGGACGATGTTTTGGAGGGTTCTCCCACGGGGGAGGTCTGAAATGGCTCGTCTTGGAGGGTCCAGACCCCCTCCCTCTTATTACGATATCTGGAGTACTGGCATAGGGGGAGGAACACCGACCTGGAATCGGCGAACCATAGCCGACAGATCGGCGATAGGCCCGGGCCATCGGGCCCCTGTCGGCGATCCATGGGCGATTGGGGATCGATGCATCCCCCCTATGACCATCCCCCCCCCTTTCATTCCCCCATGATACATGCCTCCCGGTCTCCAAGTCGGGCCTCTCGGCCTCTCCCCCTCCAGGCCGATATTGGACGAACAATGAAACGCAGCAAAAACAAAAATATCTTGTGACGTACCCAACCCTTCCTATACATGTGGCGATTATACTCAGGACCACTCAATGCTGACTGGCACTCTGAAGGACCCGCAGTGCGCAAAAAGAGCACCCAACAGTGATTTCAGAAGAGCGCAGCAAGAAGAGGAATGGCAACTATACAACATGGAAACACAGGGGCGTTGCAAGAAACGCGTATGCCATACCTCCGAATGATCCGCGTGGGACGTACCTCCGCTGGGCTTCCCAGGAGCCCACGAAAATGGCGACAGTTGCGCAGATCGCAGGCCCCCCAAGGGGCGGCGAGGTCCCGAGGTGATCCGCGTGGGACGTACCTCCGCTGGGCCTCCCAAGAGCCCACGAAAGTGGCGACAGTTGCGCAGATCGCAACCCCCAGGGCACCGCGAGGTCTCGAGGTGATCCGCGTGGGACCCATTTCGGCTGGGCTTCCCATGAGCCCACGAAAGTGGCGACAGTTGCGCAGATCGCAGCTCCCAGGGCACCGCGAGGTCTCGAGGTGATCCGCGTGGGACCCACCTCCGCTGGGCCTCCCAGGAGCCCACGAAAGTGGCGACATTTGCGCAGATCGCAGCCCCCAGGGCACCGCGAGGTCTCGATGTGATCCGCGTGGGACCCACCTCCGCTGAGCCTCTCAGGAGCCCACGAAAATGGCGATATTTGCGCAGGTCGCAGCCCGCCGGCACGAGAGAAGAGGAGAGCTTGCTGCAAAAACGATGCCTGGCGGTCCCCGCCCCAGCTCGCCACATGTGAGACGGATGGGCGGGCACTCCACCTCGGGGTGCCATCCCGCCCCTTCCAGATCAGTCCATGAGGCGCTCCCAGAACGCTGCGCACTCCTCCTGTACCAGGGAGCGCGGCTCTGCCTCCAGGGAGACCTTCACTGCATAAGGATTTTTGCCTCGGCGCAGGAGCGAGAGGCGGTACTCTGCGGTGGGGTTCGCAGGGGCCCCCACGCAGGCAGCCAAGAGCTTGCACCCCCTCTCGCTCGAGAACACACCGCACCGATCGCAGAATGTATACTGGCCCACGCGGTGCAATTCGTGCCCCAAGGCCGCACCGCGGAGGGCGGGAGAGGAGGGGGGAGGAGAAAAAGGACGGGGCGACCACACTGCTCTATTCAAAACGAGTACCCAACCATAGGAGGGTTGGAAAAAAACCCAAAAGGGTCAAAAATGGTCAACCAAATCCCCCCCAGACTATTTCTTGATTGTTTTTTGAAACATCGGCCCTGCAGAGGGACAGGCCCGACTTACCCCTGGCCTGACCGGGGGCCGGCGTACAATCACTCCCGGGCCCGAGGCGGGCCAAGCCTGCGGCGGTGGACGCGCGGCGATCCACCCTCCTCCCCATCCTCCTCCGCCGCCGTCTCGTCGGGATGATAATTCTCACACCCACGGTCCTCACCGGCATCACCATCAGCCCCCTTCCCTTCCTCCTGTTCCGTCCTCCTCCTCCTCCTCCTCCTCCTCCTGCTCCCACTCCTCCTCTTCCTCCTCCTCCTCCTGATTCTCCCCCGCCTCCCCCCCTCCTCCTTCTCATCCTTCCTCCTGTTCCTGTTCCTCCTCCTCCTGTTCCTCCTCCTCCTCCTCCTCCCTCCTCCTCCTCCTCCTCCTCCTGTTCCTCCTCCTCCTCCTGTTTCTCCTCCTCCTCCTCCGTTCCTCCTCCTCCTCCTTCTCCTCCCTCCTCCTCCTCCTCCTCCTCCTCCTCCTCCTTCCCTTCCTCCTGTCCCTCCTCCTCCTCCTCCTCCTTCCTCCTCCTTCCTCCTTTTCCTCCTCCTCCTCCTGATTCCTCCTCCTCCTCCTCCTGATTCCTCCTCCTCCTGCCCGTGGTGCGTCCCACCCTCCGTCCAGCAGGACGAGCCGCACCACCCCACGGCTGCCGGGCTCCGCGCCGGCGTGGGGCGCCAGGTCGAGGCCCAGGCGCGCCGAGACCAGGACCCTCGTCCGCCGCGCGGAGCTGGACCTTTCGGGCCTGCAAGGGGAGGAGGAGGAGGAGGAGGAGGAGGAGGAGGAGGAGGAGGAGGAGGAGGAGGAGGAGGAGGAGGAGGAGGAGGAGGAGAAGGAGGAGGAGGAGGAGCTGCAGGGGCACACAAGTGGATGGACACAACTCCCAGGATGCCCCCGGACTTTCGCACGCCCTCTGGGGCCTTCGTCTGCCCCCCCCCACTTTTCCTACAGTCGGGGCGTTGACCTAAGGAACCCTAGATAAAGGAACGGGGCCCTTTTTTCCCCATAGGTTAAACTTCGATTTCCCATGGAAGACCTCAGGAAAACCAAAGGCGAACTACAACACAACTAAGGAACACCGAGCCCCTCCCCAACGAAAAGGGTTCCTTCTTCAGGGCCCCGACTGTAGGTGGCCCAAGTTGCTCCCACCTGTTCCTGGGGGTCGACGACGAGTTGTGTCCGTGTTGTTTCTCCCCTCCCGAGCCTGAGGTAGAGCCGTTCGCTGAACTCCGCCACGGGGAAGGCAGAGCCATCCTGCAAGAGAGACACACACGACTCCTCAGGAGGGAGCGCAAAAAGCAACCCTCCACTGCCCTCCACAAGTCCTGCGCAAACCACGCGCGCGAGGCCGCCCCTGGGGGAAGGCTAGTCTGCAGGCCTTTTTCAATTCGACACGCAATCAGCGCCGGAGGGCCCCAATGCAGGCTGGATGCATTCCGCGGCCGCCCCAGGCCAGCCCAACCCCTATGCACTGCCCTAACACAGCCCAATACAACTCCAAGACGGCATCGATAGCAATCCAGATGGCCCACATACCCCCACGATGGGTCAATCGCCTCCTACAAAAGATGTGAAGATGCAAACTGCCGAGATTGCCAGCAGGGGCCTCCCGCACGGCCCCTGACAAGCTTCTGAAAAGGGGGGAAGCGCATGACTCATGAAACTGCACGCGCGACCGCAGACACGGGGCACCAAAGAAAGCCAACGACGCTTCAGCGCAACGGGGCACAATCGAACCATAACGCACTGGGTGCATGAGGCCAGGGATTGAAAGGGCATGGTTGACTACCTACCAGACCACCCCAACCCAACCCGAAGTCCCGAAGTTCGGGTTGGGGGGGGCACGGGCTCCACATTTGTTTTTTTCAATGCTCCCCCCCCCCACACACTGGAAATGGAGGCAAACTGAGGCCTTCGGGTTGGGTCAGGGGTGGTTTGGTGGGTGGTGAATGGCCGAACCGCTCCCGAAGGCGTCCATGCCAGCAGACCAGCGTACATGCACCGACGCAAACTGCTGTAGGTCCGCGCGGACGTTTCTGGGTCGGCGCTGACCCCCCACGGCGAGAGGAAAGCACGTCAAGGAGGGGTGGCCTCAAAAAGGCGCCGAGCCAGGGAGTCTGGCGCCGACCCAGAAAGGTTCGCAAGGACCTCGCAAAACCCCTCTCCCCCCTCCTCCTCCTCCTCCTCCTCCACCTCCTCCCCTCCTCCTCCTCCTCCTCCTCCTCCTCTCCTCCTCCTCCTCCTCCCCTCCTCCTCCTCCTCCTCCTCCTCCTCCTCCTCCGCCTCCTCCTCCTCCTCCTCTCCTCCTCCTCCTCCTCCCCTCCTCCTCCTCTCCCTCCTCCTCCTCCTCCTCCTCCTCGTCCTCCTCCTCCTCCTCCCCCCCCCCCTCCCCCGCCCCCTCCTCCTCCCCCTCCTCCTCCACCTCCTCTTCTCCTCTTCTCCCTCTTCTCCTCTTCGCCTCCTCCTGCTCCTGTTCCTGCCCTGCTCCTCTCCTGCTCCTGCTCCTGCTCCTGCCTCTCCTCTGCTCCTCCTGCCCCTCTCCTCCTCCTCCTCCTCCTCCTCCTCTCCTCCTCTCCTCCTCTCCTCCTCCTCTCCTCCTCCTCTCCTCCTCCTCTCCTCCTCTCCTCCTCCTCCTCCTCCTCCTCCTCCTCTTCTCCTCTTCTCCTCTTCTCCTCTTCTTCTCTTCTCCTCTGGCCCTGGTCCTGGTCCTGGTCCTGGTCCTGGTCCTGGTCCAGGTCCTGGTCCTGGTCCTGGTCCTGGTCCTGGTCCTGGTCCTGGTCCTGGTCCTGGTCCTGGTCCTGGTCCTGGTCCTGGTCCTGGTCCTGGTCCTGGTCCTCCTCCTCCTCCTCCTTCTCCTCCTCCTCCTCCGGTTCCCGCTCCTGCTCCTGCTCCTGCTCTTGCTCCTGCTCCGGCCGCCGGCTCCCGAGCGGGACCGGCACCCCCATCACCCAGGGGGGCCGACGGCCACGCCGGACAAGGTCCCCGCACGCCCGCGCGCCCTGGCGCCCGGGGCCCGCTCGCTGCGCTCTCCCGCCGGCGGCGCGGGTGGCCCCGCCGGCGCCGCTGCCTCTCCTAGCTTCAGCGCCGGGCCCTGCCAGCTCTCCCTCGCTCACTGCCTCCTCGGTCTCTGCCTCCTCCGCCTCCTCCCCCTTCTCGGCGCCCCTCTGTCTAGAGCTCCTCTCTCGGTTCTGGTTCCCTTTCGGTCGGGCTCCTCCTCGCCCTCTGCCTCGTTCTTTGCCTCCACCTCCTCCTCCTCCACCTCCTCCTCCGCCTCCTCCTCCTCCTCCTCGTCTGGGCCTGGCTCGACCTCCTCCTCCTCCTCTTCCTCCTCCTCCTCCTCCTCCTCCTCCTCCTCCTCTGCCTCCTCCTCCTCCTCCTCTGGCCCGTCCGCGTTGGTTGCGGGCGTCGTCGCCGGCGCCCCTCCTTAGTAGCCTCGGCGTTGTCGTCCTCCCTGGTCCTCAGCGCTAGCCCCTCTGCCCTCTGCCTCCTCCTCCTCCTCCTCCTCCTCCTGCCGCCTGCCTCCCCCTCCGCCTCCTCCTCCTCCTCCTCGAACTCGCCCCCGTTTGGGCCGTCTTCCTCCGCCGCAGGATGTCGCGGATCTCGTTGTGGCCCCCGACCACCTCGCCGCCGATCTTGCACCCCTCTGCGCGCGCGAGACCCTCAAGGCCATCCAGCTGCGCCCCGCAGGCAACCCGTGGACCGGAGTGTCGGCAATGCGTCTCCGCACGCGCTGGAAAGACTATCTGTTCAACTGTGCACAGTAGGCGTCTGCGCAGAGCCATGCGCCAGGCTCCGTCCGCGATGGCCTCGTTGCCGGGCAGGGGCACGCACAAGAAGCTGCCGGCGCCAGCGCCGCCTGCCTGCCGCAGCCGCGCCCTCCAAGGTTCCTGGACGCTGGCAAGGATGTTCTCGCGCGCCCGGAGGTTCACGGCGTCCGTGATCATCCTCTGCATGCGCTTGTGGGGCTCGGCAGTGAAATCCAATTTCACGTCGCCGACCAGCGCGGGCGCCCGGGTCGTCAAGTCTGCTTTTGCCTTGGCCAGCTCCGCTGCGAGCTCGGGGAAAGCTGCGCGTAGGCCCTGCTCTGTGTACAAGGGAGCCCCGGCGCACTGCCGCCAGAGGTGGCGGCGCCATCCCGTGTGGAAAGCCGCCGACGCCCGCGGCGCGGCTAAGCCGAAGGCGACGCCGCCGTCGCGAAGCGGCAGGTTGCCGATCGCGATCTGCTCCGGGGTCAGGTGGGCGCCGATCAGCTCGGCCCGAGCGTCCGCGACGGCGGCGTCGTAGGCCGCGAGTGCGGGTTCACTCCAGAGGCGCGAGCGGAGCAGGTGCTGAGGGGCGCCGACTGTGACGTACCGCAGAATCGCGCCCGCGACCTGGCAGCCGAGCCCGCGCTTTCGGGCGTCCTTGAGCGTGGCGGCCGTAGCGCGCACCAGCGCCGCCGCCTTCTGCATTCCCTGCTCGGAGTTGCCAAACCCTGCCGCCAAGTCGTCCTCGCGGTCGTGGTGGTAGAGAGTGCACCCTAACACGGGAAAGTCGGGCACCGCAGCGTGATGCAGCGTCGCCGGGAGGGTTTGCGCTGCCTCGGGAGAAGCCAACCAAACTTTCGTTTTTTTTTTCCGGCGCAAACTGCAAGCCCACCCGCGCGAGCTCCGTAGCCAGCACGTCGTGCGACGCCGCGAGGTTAGCAGCCGGCCCCACGATGTACAAGTCGTCCGCGTACCCCACAAGAGTTGTCTCTAGACCTCGCCGGTGCAGCTCCTCCCTGGTCCCACAGGTCCGGTGTGACAGCTTTTCTGTCACGAAATTTGTCGTGGCAATATTTGGTCACGCGCAGTAGATGCTAGCAGGCAGTGACAACATGTTGTCACGCCATTTTCTGTGATCGCTGTTTTCTGTGCGCAACGCACAACAAGTTTTATTTTCTATTTTCTGTTGCATCTTAAATGTAATATATGACTGTTGCGCGCGATGCCATCGCATGTTAATCATTGCAGCAGTTCGATTCGCATGGCTGTCAATCGTTCTGATTTTCTTGCGTTAGTTGCGGATAAGAGTGAGGTTATGACATGGCTGCGGTAACGCAGGTGCAAATCACATGCGAGCCGCGGGCCACGGTACGCGCCACGAGCGAGACGCAGGCACGTCGCGAACGACTCGAAATACAACTTACGAGATTGTCCAACATAGCGCGGAAGAGGGAGAGGAGGGAGAGGAGGGAGAGGAAGAGGAGGAGGAGGGCGAGGACAAGGAGGATCAGGAAGAGGAGGATAAGGATTGAAATTGAGATAAGGATGGAACGGGGGAGGAGGAGGAGGAGGAGGAAGAAGAGGAGGAGGAAACGGAAATGGAGGAGGAAGAGGCGGAAGAAGAGGGGAGGAAAAAGAGAAGGAGGAGGAGAAGGAGGAGGAGGAGGAAGCGGAGGAGGAGGAAGAGGAGGCGGCGGCGACGGCGGGCGCCCTCGAGGCGGCGCGCCCCTGGGGCCAGAACGCGCCCACAACTAACGAGCGGCGAAGCGCCCACCTCGCATCGAGGGCGCCAGGCCTGCAAGCCACATCGCCGCCGCGTCACCGATGTCACCGATATCGGTGACATTGGTGACGCGCCAGATGCGACCTGGCTGGTGTCCTTCAGCGGGGCGGTGCGTTTCGGTGATCGTTGTCGGATGGTTGCGCGCAGGGCGCACACTATCAAAGCGACGGTGGGCAGGCGGACGAACTTGCAACAATATCGGCGATGCGATCGGGGACCCAAAACTTAAGAACCTGAGGCATCATGCATCGATTCGACGCCACAAATGTGCACCAAGTGATACGGACACATGTTATTCAAACGTCGGGTTCCCCCATCTTCGTCGTTGCCCCTTCGTTCATCCGTCTCCCCCTCATCTGCCTCATCGTCCCCCTTCATCCCCTCCTTCTCCTCATTGTCCTTCGTTTCCTCCTCCTCCTCCTCGTCATCATCCCCTCTTCGTGAGGTTGGTCGTCCACCTCATCCGACCTGTTGAATTGCGTTGGTCATCCTCCAGCTGCCCGTCCTTTCCTTCTCCCCTATCATCCCCTGCGTCTGCGTCATCAAGATCTCCCCGCCCTCCCGAGTTAAGCGAAACCGTTTTCTGCCAGTTCCAGCGCCCGGAGATGCCGCGCCGGCGCGATCGTTTAGCCGATCATGGCCTTTAAATCTTCAGAGAGAGAGAGAGAGGAAGAGAGAGAGAGAGAGTGCGCTCGCGCTCGTGGCTGGGTTCTTCGGCCTGTCTCGCGCGCCGCGGCGATGGCGCAGATGCAGAGGGGGGGGGGGGGGGAACGGACTGGCAGTTGGAGGAGGAACAACGAAACTCAACTGGTCGGACGCGGTGGTAGCCCAAACGGACGAAGAGGGGGAAAGGCGGAGGATGGGGAGGAGGAAGAGGAGGAAACGGAGGAAAAGGAGGAGGAGGATGAGGGGGAGGATGGGGGGAAGGGGGATGGTGAGGCAGAGGAGGGGGGGACGGATGAGGGACGGGGCACCGACGAAGATGGGGGAACCCGACGGTCGAATCAAATGTTTCGGCATCAGTTGGTACGCATGCGTGGCGCCGGTTCGATGCATGCCGCCTCAAGTTCTTAAGTTGTGGGCTCCCGATCTCATCGACGATGCTCCCCTTTCGGTCCCCCTGCTGATGCCGCGTGCGTTGTCTTGTGATCGGGGTTATCCGAAGATTTGCGTTTGCTGTCTCGCGCATCGGGTTCGGCTGCTTTATGATTATTCGGACCGCTTGTCTGCATGTTGCGTTGCTCATCTTGCGTTGGCTGCAATTGCTCGGCATCGGTTGGCTGCTTCGGGGTCACACACAGTATGGGTGGTGTGTCGAAGCACATGTGCACCACTGGCAACGGGCTGTCGAATGCATGGTGTTCAAGATTGTCGATGCCAACTGACGTGTTCAATGTGATCCCGCCCCAGCCTCATCGAGAGAATTGCCGCGAGCTGGTCGACCATATCACGCGGCATGCCGATCGGATTTGTAAACCCCATGTCGCCATCCGTGATGGCCCCAACGTTATCAGTCAAGCGTGCGAACCTTCAAACCACTCGGCAAAACCTTCGAGCTGAGACGGTGGGGCGGGATCGAGTAACTGTGACCCATAACAAAGTTGACGACGCGTTGCCCCAGTGGGGCATGAGAGGGGCGAGGCTGACGGCGAAGGGATTTGGGAGGGAGGGGCGATGAGGGCGAACAGGAACGAGCGCATGAGGAAAACTGAGGATGGGTTCACCACGATCCAGACGCGAGGCAGACTAAGATTTCTGACGCCGCGTGGTCTGCGTTGCCCCAGCTGGTCATTCAGATACCCCCCATTGAGATCACGAGGCGCGTCGCGTATCCAGGGGCCCTGGACGCTATATATGCAAACAGTGACACCTACGCGAACGCCCGTGTCGTGTCATGCGATGCCATGGTGCCCAAACACACGATGCCGCGCACCGAAACGAGAGAGGAGGTGCACAGTGATGTGATGGTGTCGGTGACGTGGTACGTCGGTGGATGCGTCGTTCGTCGTTCGATGCCAGATTGCCGTGCCAGGTGACGTGCGTGAAATGTCGCGGGATCGGATCTTGGGCGGGTGGGCCCCCGAATGCGATGGGGCGTCAGTGGGCGGGGGAGGGTTCAGCGGACCCATCATTGATATTGCATTGCTAGTGTTTGCCATGCAAGTTCGGAACTCGCCCGCAGGTCATTCGAAACGCGCGCCCAAGGCTGGCGCTGCATGCACGCCGAGCAGCTCGTGCCCGGCATCCTCGTCGCAGGCGGGCCGCTCTGAGGGGGGCGCGTTTGTTTGTGCTGTTGTTGCGTTTCTCATGGTGTTCGTCTTAATCAGCTTACCACCGTTCCCCTCCCATCTCATCCGCATCCCTGTTTCCCTCCTGAAAGTCACACCATTCAACCCCGCGTTTCTTTACATCGGCATTTCGTTCACGCGCCCCCCCCAAGACCAGCTCGCATTCGTCCGTGGCTCACGATCGCGAGCTACGCGCAAACATCTCACGGACCTGGCGGCCCGCCCGCCGACAGAATTGGCGAAAACGCTGACGCGATGGCGCTGGCAAAAGCTGCGCAAAAACTATCTGGGTATTCTGCAGATAAAGTAATGAGTGGCTTGACCCCAGACGTCCACCCTTTCTTGGACCAGCCCCCCTTGGAGTGCGTCCTGCGGGGCGTGCGGACAGTCAAAGCTTGCTTGCCGCCGTCCAGGCGATCGGTTGCTTGCTGCTTTGACCTGTACAGGGGCGTCAGAAGTGATTTCGGAAGAGTGCTCCAGATGGCCGTGGGCTTCATCGACAGGCCGCCCCATCCGCCCATCCAGAGAAACAGGTACTCGGACCTCGTGTTCGTCAGGGTTGCCCGTGCGTTGCGATCAAAATAGAGCAGGCTCGCCAGCGGCTGTTCCACCGATGCGTAAATGCTCCTGGTCCCCGCCAGGAAGTAGAGGAAACACCTTCGTGGCTCCGATGGTCGACAACGCACCCCACGCATATTCGATGCCCCCTCGCCATTATCATCCTCCTCCTCCCCCGCATCATCCCCCTCCCATTTATCTTCTTCAGTATCCTTCTCTTCCTCCTCTTCATCGCGCCCTCCTGTGCTCATAGCACTCCGTCGCCGTATATAATCGTCATCCTCACCGTCGCCCTCGCCATCCTTATCCTCGCATGCGTCGTCCTTCTCCGCCTCCTCCTGCCTCCCTCTCGCCTGTTCCCCCCCTCATCCTTATCCCCCGTCCGCCCCCCCACCCCGTGCCACACTTCCACCCCCGCCACCATCCATGCCTCCATGTGTCATGGCATCCCTCCAGGTCGGCGGGGTGACATCGATATGCGCAAGGTTACACGTTCAGTTCTTACCACCGGGATCAGCATGGATCATCGCAGCCGTCACCGATGTCACCGATAACGGTGACATCGGTGACGTTGGTGCGCCGCCAGACACGCTACCACACCAGAGAGATTACGTTCGTCGCATTCTACAGCCCACGGCGTTTTCGAGTTTGATCGAGGCCGATCCAGCCTGGTTGCGACGAGACCCCTGGAACACAGCGCTGGGAGTGCGCACGTGCAGGGCCCTGGATAACCCCTTAGCGTTTCAGCGTCCCGACTGACATTGCCCCCGCCGTAAAGTTGGCGTGGAGAACGTCGGTCCGTGACGGTGTTCCTGTGGTATCGCCCCTCTTCCGTTTGGTGTGGCCTGTTGACAGTCCCAGCCACGTCTTGCACTCTGGCGCGAAGTGAACGGTGCCGAACGGGAGCACGGCGCACACCAGGTACATGGCGTACAGCAGCCCAGCCTGCGAGGGCTTGCGACAGTCAGTGTAGTAACATCCCCATGTCATCTTCGTTATCATTCCCCCACACCTCCTCATTATCCTCCATGTCGGGCCCCCCCATCCTCATTCCCGTACATGCTCCACCTCCTCCTCATCATCCGTCTCTTGTTCCCCCTCCCCCTCCCCCCCACCTCATCGTCCTCGTCTTTCCTCCACCCCCGCCTCATTCCTCATCCTCCACGTCCTCCACCTCATCGTCCTCCACGTCCTCCACCCCCGCCTCACTCCACGTCCTCCACCTCATCGTCCTCGTCTTTCCTCATTCCTCCCGAAACGGTAGCGATGAGAGGGGTGGGGAAGTGTTTTGCCCGACGGGAGCCACGGTGCATATGTTCTGGGCGGCGCCGTCGTCGACTCGGTCGAAGGTGGCGCTCTTGTGGCCGAGCCTGGCGACGTGGAAAGAGATGCCAGCTTTCCCTGAAAACAGCTCTGCGAATACGAGCGAGCGGGGGATGGCGGCCATCGATCCCATCAAATAGTCGACGGCCGCGGAGAAGGCAATCTCACTGCCGCCATCCTCGGAAAACATGATCTCTCGAATTCCATTCTTGGCAAGCGCTGCTGACCCAGCTGCTGCCCACTGCAGGCCATCAACCAGCGGTGGCTGCACCCCGTGCGCCGTCACCGCAATACATGGCACGATGATCGTTGTCAGCATCCGCCAGCAAGGAGACAGATGCTCTCCCCGAGCGGAAAGAACGGGCAGATATTGAGCAGGTGCTGCAAATGAAATAAACTGAACACCCTGTGCTCGGACCGAGACCGATGGGCAAATATACACACTGACCGTAAAGCGCTGTTCAGAGTCTCGTCAATGAAGCAATTGTACATCTTCGGAGAACCGTGCTCGGGAATCCTCACGAGGTTTCGCATTCGACAGGCTGGGCGAGGGGGGGCGGGGTGGGCGGGGAGGGAAGGCGGGGGCTGTGGCGAGGCGGGAGGGGCGAGGGAATGTCAGTGATGCGAGGAAGAGTTGAGGTAAGGAAGGCGAGGACGAGCAGAGGAGTGACAGCACGGTGGGCGAATGGCTCGGCGACCCGATCGGCCCCCGCAAAAACCGGCTCACGCCAGGCGGCTGGACCACCTCGAAATCTCGGACCTCGCCTACGAGACGGCCCCCAGCCACCCCCAGTGTAGCAGTTGCCCCCCCTCGCTGGCCAGGGCCTCTCCTCCTCGCGACCACCCCCGTGCCCCCGTCAGTCCTCCTTCCCGCCCAATTCCTAATCATCCGCGTCACTCCTTTCATCCGTATCTTCATTATCATTATCCTCCTTCTCATTCTCCTCCCCCCTCATAATCCTCGTATGCAGTATATAACGTATCGTCATCCACTCCATCATCTTACCTCCTCCCCCTCACTCGAGTGGCCCAAACTTAAGTTTATATACGCATGTCCTGTCGACGAGGTGCGATGTCTGGTGGTGCTTCGGCGTGAGCGTGATGCGTGCCAGCGTGCATGATCTCATGTGAATGATGATGGCGTTGGTCATGGTGGCAATACTGCTGGTCGGCACCACGCATGTGCGCGACCTCATCTCGCTCAGGAAAGTCTCCGGGGACGCGCCGGCGTGGATGAGCGGAGAACCGAACCTCGCCGAGCCCCCGTGTCGGCCGAGCGTGTCTAGGGCGAAAGGCAACATGTAGCCGACTTCAGCTGCTTTCAACGACAGTGGAGCTCCTCCATGGCGAGGCTCCTGGCGGCAAGCAGGTTTTTCGAACGCACATGGAGAATGACATGTTCGCTCGGGCTTTTGTTGTATGGTATTACGTGGCTGGGCTATTTAATGTTACAAGTTTGTGAAAGGTTACGTGTTTTTTACGTGTGACACGTGTCCTCCAATGCGTGGTCCAGCCTCTTACCTAACATCTTGAGGGTCAGCTTGCCGAGCCTGAGAGCATGAGGTACATCGCGCTCGTGTTGCCAGAGAAGCATGTCAGCCTGGAGTCGTCGAGCACCGACCTCCAATATCTGGTCCAAGTTGCCTCGCGCAGCATATGCGTTGTACAGCGGCAGTCGCCATAACGATGCGCTCACCCAGCGCATGATCGGACCGTAGTACAGACAATGTAATGAGTCGATGGCAAGGCTCCAAGCTGGGCGAGTGCCAAGACGTAACGAAAATAAAAGACAACGGTGGTTCACTGGGTCCACAATTTTGCGGTTGCCACCTGTGTTATCGCACGGTGATCGCCGGAACACTATTGCCACGGGCAGCTCGGACGTCTCCAGCGAGAACGTGTCTTGCAAGGACGGTGACGGCTCTAGCCGATCCCCACATAGGAGAGGCACGTCATTTATAGTTATATCCCGAGAAAGGACCCTACCGTTGATGCCTTTCCTGCCTTTGGCGGTGATCAAGTCTCGTAGCAGCTGCTCTCGCTCGCCCTGCGTTCGCACCGTGACGCGTTTCTCATGCCTCGCGCAGGCTGTTTCGTAGTCATGGTGCCCCCGTAACAACCACGTCATGTCTGGGCCGAGATGGTCGTAGGATTGGTGCAGTTCGCCCAGCGACGTCTCGCAGAACTGGCATGGATTGTAAGCTGACGCCCAACTGGACAATCCGAGTGATTTGCTATGTTCTGCCCAGTCGCCTTTCACCCAGATCAGGGCGGCGCGGTGCGACAGGGGGCCAGGCGGCATGTCGTCTGACCACACCGTCCCGTCGTACTGCACCGCAGGGCGGCAGCCGTCGGACATGGCAGCCACCTGCCAAGCGGTAGCCTCTAGATGTGGGTCGATTGTGTACCAGACTTTGCAGCCGCACATGCAGCTGACGGAGCTTCTCGTGACCGACACGAGGTGTCGTGTACTCGTGAATAATTTATAAGCCATATACCGAGAGTACTATCGGTTCGCCCTGACGCAGCACTGATGTAATTCACACCGTCCAGGTAGACCGCGACAGGCACGGGCTGGCGTTCACCTTTTGCCAAGGCGTCCAGCACAATGGGGTGGCGTTGGTAGCGCGGTAAATCGAGAACACATTCCTGTCTGGAACCTGGACTCGATGTCAGCATGTCCACGGCGTCCGTGCATGATGTTATCTCTTCCTCGATTGCCTGGAACGCGCGCCTCATCGGAAAGCTCCGCGCAGTGCGTCTGAAACTACGGTTGAAGTTCACAGGAGTGGCGATGTATATCATACCAGATGGTTCAGGTAACATATGCGATAACAGCCGCTGATACTTTCCTGATTGTTTGCCAGGGGGCATCGAATACTGCGCGAAGTTCGCGCCTGGCACCCCAGCCGTGTCGGCGTAGTGGCAGAGGTTGCAAAACTCCATCGCCGTGATTTTGCACGATGCGTACAATTGCAAGGCCAGCTTTAATAGCGACTCGCCCGCTATGCGGGATTCAGCGCTAGTGGGCGTCCATCGTCTATGACAGGAGCGTGTAGTGCGTGAAGTTATGCGCCTTCTCTTGGGCACCATGTTCGACTGTCCGACGCCCGAGTTCTTGAGAGACAAAAAAAAGCTACATCGATCATGATAAATAACGATGCGTTTGACATGTGATAGTGTATTGATATGGTCGTGCAGTGCGTGCGATTGTGTCTTGGCGTGATTAATGGGTGCACAGACGCATGAATGGAAGGGTATCGACAGGGATCGACGCTATAAGATGACTACGATGCCGATTATGCTGGTAATGACGATGGTGGTGATGCTGATGATGATGCTAGTGACCACGTGAAACAGGTGGTAGGCGTTGTAAGGAGCTGGGGCTCACCCTTAGCTCCCCGCTGTGCATTCCCCAAACAGGCCTTGCACTGAACGTGCACAATAAACGAGGCCGACGATGGCATTGCAGAATCGCAATTATCAACGCACCCCGCGGTGCCCACTTTGGCTAGGGGTCCACGTCTCGCGCCTCCCCCTGATGAGTGCACATTTTGAACGCAGTGGGAAAAGTGCAACCTGCTGCGTGACTGAGGCGCGCGCTCGCCACTACACCGCGAAGCATCGCGGTCGCAGTCTGCATGGTGAGCCACCCGCAAAATTATACCCCAGATTACGTAATAAAAGTGAGGGGGTCTGGACCCCCCAAGACAAGCCATTTCAGACATCCCCCGCGGGGGAACCCTCCAAAACATCGTCCCCCGACCCCCCAGGCCCTCCAAGATAGCCTGGAAGAGACCCCCCCGGAATCAGACCCCCCTCACTTTATTGCGAAATCTGGGGAACCCGTGGGCAGGCAGACGGCGAGTGGCCAGAGTGCGAGGACGCCCAAACTCGCTCAGCGCGTGCCCTGGCTCGAACGATCGAGCCACTCTCCCAGCACGCGCCTTAAAGTACTCGCTAAACTGCCTTCCACGCCAGCTCGCAAATCAACGAAGTTCTTAAATAGCAGCTGTGTCAAGCAGCCCCGCTTGTCGCAACTGCCTGCTGACCTGTCGCATTCGCTGCGAATGCGCACGACAAACCACGTGTGCCCAAGAACCTAGCATCCGCTACCCAGACTCACCTGATTTCACTGTTTTCCGATGTCGTCGGAGAGTCACCGGAGAGTCACCGGTCACCGCGATGTCACCGGTGAGATGACGTGTGGTGTGTCACCGCTACAATCCCTGTAAAAACACAATGAAAACGTAGATGTCATCGATAGGTCACCGGTGCGGTGACATCGGTGACGTCACCGGGTGGTCACCGGTGCGGTGACTCAGGTGATCTTGGATAGCAGCAGGAAAACGTAAGGTTTCGCCCCTATTTGTTGTTGTTTTTTTTTTCAATGTGTTATTGCATTTTCATGTTTGTTGGTAGGCAGGCAGGCGCATTCTGCCGAACAAAAACTGCTGCATGGGCGCGTGCTGGCGCCCTCAGGGGGCACGGGTCGCGATGCTGGCGTGCCGCCTAACACGATTACTGACCGTCAGCTGCTGACTGGGCCTTCAGGCGCTGCATCTTGATTTTGTGCGCATCGTAGGCGGCCGTGCACTCCTGCTCGATCTCGTCCAACGTAGTGTTCAGCTCATTGAGCTTGGTCAAGGCCGTCACGTAGGCGCCGTCGCCGATGTCCCTCCGCAACTTCGGGAGCGGCTCGATCAGCGCCCTGTTCATGTCCACCGTCTTCTGCGCCTGGATCGAGTGGTACAAGGACGCGAGGCGCTGCGCTCCGTCATCGGTCTTGGCCCACGACCACAGGGGATCGTTCTCGAAGCCCGCCACCACCGTGAGCGCGTGCGAAATGATCTGGTTGTACCTCGCGATGCCCCTCTTGACATCTGAAGTCAAGCTCTTGGTGGAAGTCATCACTGTGCCCTGAAGCACCCTTGCCGCCAGCCTTGCCGCCAGCCTTGCCGCCGCCAGACTTCGACTTCTTGGCTGGGTGATCCGCCGCCGCCGCTGGCGCACCTGCCGCCGCGGTGCCGTTCTCCGTGGTCTTCGTCTTCTTCCGCTTCTTGCAGTTGCCCTCGCTCTGGTCAGCACCGTCAGCGGCGGCGGCGTGCTGTGGAGGTACTGCTGGTGGCTGTGGAGGTACGGCTGCTGGCTGTTGTGGTACGGCTGCTGGCTGTGGAGGTACATCTGCTGGCTGTGGAGGTACATCTGCTGGCTGTGGAGGTACAGCTGCTGGCTGCGGAGGTGCATCTGCTGGATGCGGAAGCGCCGCAGCAGGCGTCACGCCGTTCAGGCTGGGCGCTGCGGGGCCGCCGTTCATCTCCTGCGGGAGGTCTGCGCCACTCTCCTTCTCCTCCCCTCCTCCTTCTCCTCTTCCTCCTCCTCCTCGTCCCACCCCGTCCCTCCTCATTATCCTCTCATGTTCCCCCGCTTCCTCCTCCTCATCAGATCCGTTTCCTTCTCCCCCCCCTCTTCCTCATCCTTCTCTCCCCCCTCATCGCCACCCCCATCCCCCCCTCATTGCCCGCCCCCATCTCCTCCACCTATTCTTCCTCCTCATCGTATTAATCCTCTTCATCCTCCTCCCCCGTCTCACTCATCTCCTCGCCATCTTCTCCCCCCCTGATATTCCTCATCCTCCTCCTTCCTCCCCCCGAGTCGATCATTGCGAATCGCCTCTGCCCACTGCGCCACCTGGGGCAACAAACCTACCGACATGGACGCGATGCGAGTCGCCAGCGCGCGTCGGTCGAGTCGCGCACGACGCTCGACCGACGCGCGCCACGACTCGCATCGAGACTTGGAAGTCGGCTGCTTGTTGTAGACCGCACACCTCCTGCTCGCGCTTCTTCGCGGCCCCCTCGCTCTCGACAGCGTCGCTGGACCACTGCTCGAAGATGCTCCACGCCTCGTTGAACGCCACGTTGATGCCCTCCGTCACGTAGAGCAGCCGCAGGCTCTGCGTGACCACGTCGTAGACGATCCACGGCGGCCCCAGCATCATGGCCCTGAGGAACAGCCTGCATGCCTGAGGAGAGGTGATCCCCCTCCTCCTCCTTATACCCATCCTCCTCCTCCCCATCCTCTCTCCATTTCCTCATACTCCTTCTCCCCCTCCTCGCCCTCTCTCCTCCCTCGCTCCCTCCCTCCCCCATCCCTCTCCTCCTCCTCCTCCTCCTCCTCCTCCTCCTCCTCCTCCTCATCCGCCTCCGCCTCCTCATCCTCCTCCTCATCCTGCTTCGCATCCCTCATCGCTCCTGCTTTGAGGGCATTGATCCCCAATGCCTGCATCCAGCCGAGCTTGCCGCCGCCCTCCTTGTGGGCCGCCCTGCCCAGCGGCATGTGCTGCCCTTTGCGGTACTTCGTGCTGGAGATCGCCGTCACCTTGCGCTTCGCGCCCACGTAGTTCGTGAACACCTTCTGCGCCCACTCCGCCCTGAAGGCCGACTGGTCGCTCTGGCTGCCCGAGAGCTTCTTGTAGGCGTCATCGAGCTGCTTGTCCTTGGCCTTCGCGCGGTTGAACCGGCTGGCGATGGGGTTCCCCGCCCTCCCGCGGGCCAGGAACTTGAAGTCGCTGCCCTCGAGCTCGCGCATCATGGCCAACTCCGACAGCTGGTCATCGCTGAAGCCTGTCGTGTCGATCTGGTCGAGCTCGGACCCCCTGGCCGCAACCTGCGGCGCGCTCTGCGAGTTGGGAGCTGGCATCTCGAAGACCGAGTCCAGCGAGGAATCGAAGTGCGTCGACATCATCATCTTGGCGTCGGTGCCGCGGAGCTTCTGTATCTCGTTGACGTCCTGGCTCTTGAAGGCGTCGAGCAGCAGCTGATTGCTGGCGAGCTCGTCAATCGAGTCGCTCGATCGCAGGCAGTCCTCGGCGGGTCTGAAAAACGATTTTCAGACAAAGTAGCCGACTGACATAAATCAGCTGACAAAGGGAATTGTGGGGCTCATCGGAGCTGGTCACGCCAAGCTCCCCCCACGCACCGACGTCACCGCCGCGTCGCCGCGCTGTCACCGATGTCACCGATATCGGTGACATCGGTGACGTTGCGGTGACGCAGCGGTGACATCGCGGTGATATAGCGGTGACGCGCGCAAAACGCGCTGTGCATGACTGAATGAGAATATGAGGCGAGGGGTGGTGGTGGTGGTATTATTGTGATTTGCGTTGCATGGGGAATGGGTTAAGGAGAATAGTACACACATATTCAATAACGATCCTCGAATGCAGTGGCCCTGCTCTCCACGCGCGCGACGCGCTGCCTGGCGGTCTCGGGCGGCGTCTGCACCACGGCCTGAGAGGATAGTGGGTAGCAAGAGACAGGGAGGATGGTCGAGGAAGAGGGTGACGACGCGCATCCACGACTAAGGTTGGGACGAGGACGAGGACGAGGACGACGACGACAACTGCGACTACGACGACGACCTCTTACAACGACGACGGACGAGAACGACGACTACGGCGATCGAGGAGCAAGCGAGCTAAAACTGCTTATGGTCTCCAGAGGGCCTCGTCGTTCTTCTCGCCCCCGAAGCTGCCGCTGCCGCCGGCGAAGGATCCACTCGTCGCTGCGCCTCCTGCGCTGGGCACCGCCGCTGCGCTGGCTGCCGCTCCTGCGTCGGCGAGCTCGCTCCTGCGCTGGGGCCGAGCCGCGCGCCACTCCGCCAAGTCTACGATGTCGGGCTGACGATCGTGCGGCCGCGGCGTCGAACCCGAGCTGCCGCTGTCGACCCCCCCAGGCGCCTCCCAGCTGTGCCGAGCCGTGGGGTTCGGGCTCTCCGTCGCCTCGATGCCCTTCTCCTCGGCTTCGCGCTTGCTCGCGGCCAAGGCTGCCGCGAGAACCTCCTCCTCCTGGCGCGCGAGCTCCTGCTCGTTGAGGGCCAGCTTCTGCGACTCCGCGACGGCCTGCGCCATGGGCTCCATCCCCTCGGCTGCCTTCGGCGAGTCGACCTGCTCGGGCGACACCAGCTGCGCTGAAGGGGAAGCTGCCAGCATAGCGGGCGGGTGGGCCTCTGGCGACGGGCTCGCTGGAGGCGGGGCCGCCGCTGGCGTTGGCGTCGAGGCCGCCATTGCTGGCGACAGCGTCGGGGCCGCCGCCGCCGCTGGCGATGGCGTCTGGGGCGCCGCCGCCACTGGCGACGCTTCAACCAGATGCGCTGCGGGCGATGCGGGCACGGGCCCCGCTGGCAAGCTAGCCGCTGGCTCTGCAGGCGATCGCGGCGCGCGCCTGCGCGCGGGCGATGCAGCAGGGTCGACAGGGGTCTCCAGGGCGCTGAGGCGGCTCGATGCATGCTGGATCCATGTCCGCTGGTTCTTGACGAGCAGCTCCAGATCAGCTGCTCTCTTCCTCGCCTCCTCGCCCAGCCTCAGAGCCTCCTCGAGCGACGTGCCTTCTGCTGCCCTGGCCTGCGTGTCGGGAACTGTCATCGTGGCCGCTGCCGACCCTGAGACCTGCGACGCTGCGTCGCTGAGGCTCGGCACCTCTGCCACCGCCATCTCCATCATCGTGCACGTGCCATGCTCGACATCGCTGCCACCACCAGTCAACATTCTGCCGATCCTTGTGGTGTGCGAGGCGCCGCGCGGTGGGAACTCCCACGCGATGTCAGACTCTGGGGAGTTCGCAGGGCGCTTGCGGGCACTCTTGCCCATGTGAGCGCCCGAGAGGGCACTCGAGCAGCCAAAGCGGCTATTGCGATGGCAACGGAGGGGGTGAGGAGCAGGAGCAGGAGCAGGAGCAGGAGTAGGAGTAGTAGAAGGAACATGATTATACCAATTGTGAATCGGATGACCAGGACCAATCTCGTCGACACCCTGAGTGGAGAGGAATGGCAGGCCGCAGGTGGGCGGCGCGAAACGAGCGAGGGCGACTATCCGAGAGCCCCGCGTGCCGAATGATCTGATAATGGGCGAAATAAGTTTTGGATGGGGGGGGGGGGGGGGCCGGAGAGGAGGCATTAGCTTTACGGGCCTTGGCGGTTTGTAGTTTACTAAACCTCCCCCCTTCATTATTCTCATTCCCAACCCCCTTGCTCATCCTTTATCGCCATCCTCTCCTCCCGCCCCTCGCGGTATCCTCGACTGGCCACCGCCCATCCTCCACCACTCCGTCATCATTTACCGTGCTCATTCTCCTCGTAATCCTCACCGCTGAGGCGCATTCGAGCTGTCACACTGCGCGCGACCGCAAGTTATCGAGCCGAGTGGAGCGCGCACGCACGACGCTAGCTGCGCGTATTCACGCGAGCCAGCCAAACTGTTGCCAATGCTCGTCACCGCTGTCAGATGTAGTATCAGAATGATGCGGGCTTAACTCGTGAAGTCCTGGAAGCTTCAAGGGAAAGCAGGGGTCGGGTCATCCAATCTGCCACCGGTGATCCGAAGTTCTGGCGGCGACGGGAGCACAACAGGAACATCAAAAGCAAAAGCCCCCCATGCCCATCGGGATGGGAGGGCACTCTGGCGCCTGGGGCCTCGGCGCTAACGCGACCGACGCCTGGGCTCCAGGCGTGCGCATCGGCTCGGCGGGCGGCGACTGCTTCGGCGCGGCGCCCGATGCCGCCGCCGCCTGCGACGACGACGCGGCGCCTGGCTGCTGCGAGGAGGACTTCCCCTCGGTCGCCGAGGCCGCGGACGCCGTCGCCTTCGGCCTCGGCTTGACCACCACCTCTGCCAGCACCTGGGCACTCTCGTCCGCGCTAGCGGCGGCCTCTTCTGGCTCCTCATCGGGCGCACTCTGGTCGCCCTCCTCTGCCTCCTCGGCGTGGTCATCCTCAGCTTCACCGTCATCATTATCATCATCTTCGCCATGAGGTGCGGCGATGTCCTCGCCCGCAATCTTCGTCTTCTTCACCTCATGGCTCACGGCGCAGTCGACGCCCTTGCTGGCAGGCCGCTTGCCGACCTCGCCCTTCTTTTTCCTGGGGAAGTGCTTCGCCTTGTCCGCCTCCATCTCCGCCTTGGCGATGCTGCCGTTGGCCCACTTCTCCGCCGCATGCACGATCCAGGTCTTGCCCGCGGCCATCTGCTCGGGCTCCACGATGAGCTGAAGGACCTGCGTCTTCGGCTGGTGCCACACCTGCAACCAGATGGCGTCCTTCTTCTTGACGGTTCTCGCCAGCACGGCGTTCCCGTCCTTCTCGCCGCGCCAGAGGATGGCGTCGCTGTTCTTGCCCTTGCTGGCCTGCGGGCTATCCACGAGGTCGCCGGGCACCTGGCCGAGAAAAACAACTCCATCCTCCTCCGCCTACGTCCCTCATCCCTCATCCAGTGATATTCTCTCTCATCCCCATCCTTATCCCCCCCCCCCCCCCCTTCGCTCTGCATCGTCGTTTCGTCCTCCGCCAGCGCCATCCTCGCAGCCCTCTTGGTGCCAAGAATCCTCCTCCTCCTCCTCATCCTCCTCCGCCTTCTCCTCCTCTATCCACCCTTCCACCACCGCCTCCCCATCATCATCCTCCCCTTGCTTGTCGCGTTCTCGATCCCCGCGCCCTCCTCATCGATGCCAGGGGCAGGGGCGGGGTGGGCGACTTGGCCCCCGATGGACCTCCCACGTCACAGCGCCGCCCCACGCCGCCGTCCAGCGGCCGTCGATGAGCTTCGGCGTCGTGTATTCGTTCGCCGTCGTGCCGTCGACCTTCCTGCGCCACGCAGCCTTGGGGTAAGCTGGAATCGTCGGCGTGCTATGCTACTCGCACCATCGTCCCCCTCATCTTCCCCTTCCCCCCCTCCTCATCCACCCACCCCTCTTACTCCCGCATCGCCCTCCTCCTCGTCCTCGTCCTCATCGAGTTCCCCCCCCCGTCCCATCACCATCCCACTCCTCATCCCGTTCTCACCGTCATCTTCTCCTCCTCCATCCTCCGCGTAGTTTAGCTTAGGTTACCAACTCCCCCCTTATCACCCTCGCTGCCTGCAGCTCATTGTCCCAGCCGAGCTCCCAGATGCCGACGGTCGTCGTCGCCTCGCCAGCGCGCGCAGCTGCGACGCGAGGGGCAGCTGCTGGCCTGCGCACGCGCGTGCCAGTCTCCTGGGGGGGGGGGGGGATTCCTCCGCCATCTCTCCGTTCCATGTCGTCGCTCGCGAATCGCACCCCTTTACTCCAGATTTCGTGAATAAAGGGAGGGGGGGTCTCATTTCGGGGGGGGTCTCGCCAGGCTATCTTGGAGGGCCCAGGGGGTCGGGGGATGATGTTTTGGAGGGTTCTCCCACGGGGGATGTCTGAAATGACTTGTCTTGGAGGGTCCAGGCCCCCTCCCTTTTATTACGAAATCTGGAGTGTCCATTATCCTCGTTATCCTTTTTCTTCCTCCTTCTCTCCTCCTCCATCTCATCATCATCCACTCCCATCCTTCTACCTCCCTATACCTCTCTCTCTCTCTCCACTTCCTGTTCCCCATCCTTTCCGACGACCCCCCCATTCCTTCTATCCACCCCTTCCTCCATCCATCCGCCTCACCCTTCCCAACTGTTTCTAAGCGTCCCGTCCTCGGCCGAGTCGACCCTGGATGCTTTGCCAGCGCCGTCGATGAACTCCTGCGCCCACTTCGGCACGTCAGTCCTGTCGGCTGATCGGCCCCCCTCTTTCTCCTTTTCCTCATCTTTCTCCTCATCTTCCTCCGCCACCCCCCTTGCCCGCCTCATCCTCATCCCCTCATCTTCTTCCACCTCCTCATCTTCACCGTGCGTCCGCCAGCATCGCCCTCATCCCCCTCATCATCTTTCACCATCCGCCTCCGCTCATTCCTCCCGATCCTACTCCGACTGCTACTCCTATCCCTCCGTGGCCTGTCCGCCCCGTTCTCGTCCTCCTGCTCTACGCTCCTCCGCCATCCTCACTTTCTCCACCTGCATTGGCCACCTCCTCAGTCTTCCGCATTATTTCCTCCTCCTCCTCCTCCCCCTCCTCCTCCTCCTCCTCCTCCTCCTCCTCCTCCTGTGACTTACCCCTCACTCCAGAACGTGTCAAATCGGTCCTTCCGACCGCTCTCCCGACGTGGCGAACCATGACGCGGATGGACCTGGCCATGTCGCCCGCCCACGGCTTGGCCTCGTTCGCCAAGCGCCATGTGTCGCGGTTGCGGATCGCGAGCTGCAGCAGCACAGCCTGGCCGAGCAAGGCAAACGATGCGCGCGCGCCGGCGCGAGCCTGATCACGCTGCACACCTGACCCGCATCGCAGCTGCGTCACCGATGTCACCGATATCGGTGACGTCGGTGACGCCGCGGTGAGTCGAGTCAGGTGCGCAGCGGCATCAGCTTCGCGCGCATGCGTGCGCTCGTCGTTTGCCGTGCGTAGCCTCGCCGCGCTTCTGGCTGATCGAGCCCAGCTTGCGGGTCGCCATGATCAGGTCCTTGTGCCGCTTCAGCTCGAGCTCGTCGTGCGAGCCGTCCATCGCCGTCGTTTGCTTGATCCTTAATCGTCATCGCCCCCATACCCTCTCGCCATCATCCAGCTCCCCTCCCTTCACCCGCGACCCGCCTCAGCCTCCTCCACCCTGCTCTCTCTCTCTCTCTCTCTCTCTCTCTCTCTCTCTCTCTCTCTCTCTCTCTCTCTCTCCCTCTCTCTCTCTCTGTTTCTTTATTTGTATGTATATTTATAGATATATATATATATATATAGATATATAATATATATCCCTCTCCTCTTCCTTCCCTCCCTCCCCCCCTCGTTCCCTCGCCTCTCTCCTCTCCTCGTTCCGTCCATCCGCCTTCCCCTCTCTCTTTCACTCCCTCCTTCCGCCCCCCCCCCCCCCCCGTTCCGCGCCCTACCCCCTCCCCCTTCGACCCTGCGCCTCCCCCCCCCCCTCCTCCTCCCCCCCCCCGATCAGTCGACCAGCAGCCGACCGATAGATCGGGGCCCCGAACGATCGACTGCGCGCCGCGCGCCGAGCGCGGCGCGCAATCGGTCTCGTGGCGCGCTGCCCCCACAGCGCGAGCAGCGGGTCGTCGCACGCGGCGTCGCCATCGTCGGGCGCGTCCGCCCGCGCGACTGGCGTGGACGCGATCCCCTTCTTGGGAGCCATGCCTCGAGCCTCGAAGCTCCCGCGGGGGGGGGCAGGGGGGGCGGGGGCTGAATCGTCAGCCCAGGACCCCCCCCGCGCACGGTCGGCAACTGGAGATGTCGGAGGGCGGAGGAGGGCGGGGTCGGAGGAGGACAAGGAGGAGAAGGGGGAGAAGAACGAGGGAGAGGGAGAAGGAGGAGGAGGAGGAGGACGGAAACGGATGATGAAGGGAGGAGGATGAGGAGGAGGAGGAGGAGGAGAAGAAGACGCAGGAGGATCAATACAATACTACAACAACTCGAATAGGCGCGCAAAGGCGTTTAAGTTGCTGCGCTCGCGCGGCATCTGGCAACCAACCCCTCCCGCCACGCGGCAGAGCGCGTTGTGTACACATGTATGTTGATATGGTATTGTATTCACCTAAGAGCTCAACGCCGCTAGCTTTGTTTACTCACGTGCCAAAATACTACATTTAACTGTAAGTATTATGTTATTTTTCGCGCGCAGTCGTCGTGGCAACATGTTGCCACGACAATGGTTCGCGTCAAAATCTTGTCACAAAGACGTCTCATGACAATATGTTGTCACGAAAAACATCGTGACAGGAAAGCTGTCACGCAGGACCTCGGGGGTGTCCTCCAACACGCCGGCCAGGGACACGCAGAAGAGGAACGTGCTGAGCGGGCACCCTTGCGGCACGAGAGTGCCCTGCTCGACCCAGAACGTGTCGCCGTCGGCTGTGTCGTAGGCGTTCCGGGTCGTGGCGGTGAGCAGGCTGTCAACCAACGGGCTCATCCAAGGCGCGCGAGCCCGAACGGCCTTCTGAGCGGCCCTCCGGCGGACGGTGCCGTAGGCGTTCTTGATGTCCAGGCTGAGCACGGCCTTGCAGTTTCCGGACGCCGCGGCCGCGCTGAGCGCCTTGAGCGCCGCGTCGGCGCCGCCGGCGCGACCAAGCGCGAAGTGCATGGAGCTGACGGTGTCCTGCACCTCCTGCCGCCTGCACCGGAGTAGGGTTCGTAGCGCAAGCCTCCTGAGGAACGAGCCGACTGCGATAGGCCGAACGCCGCCGTTGCTCTTTTGCAGCACGAACAAGGTTTGACGCGAGAAAATGTCGTCGAGCTCCGCAGGGGCCTCCCCGTCGAACCACTGTTTCAGGGCGCTGGCCAGCAGGCGCTCGAAATGCTCATCACATGACCCGACTTGCCAGTGCGTCGCCCGGCTTCCGTCTCGCCCGGCTGCTGCGTGAGGGCTGGCTTCGCGCAGCTCTTGCGCAACGGCTTTTTGGAAGTCGTCGTCCAAAATGTCCACCGCGGAGGCGGCCCTCGCGACGTTGTCGGCAGTGCTCACCTGGGGAGGAAGCGGCGGAAGTCATCGGCGACGTCCGGGGGGTCCAGCATGGGGGCGCCGCCGCGTAGCGCTGCCAGGAGCCGCCGCCGCGCACCGTCATCCACGAGTTCCCGAATGCGCTCAGGTGGCACGGGCCCTTTCCTCCGGCGCGCTGGTCGAATGGCTTCATGCGCCGGTCGAGCCAAGGCCGCCCACTGGCCGGCCCGGAACAGGGCAAGCCTCTCGGCGATGGCGCGCTCGCTCGCGTTCTGCCGAATTCCTCCTCTGCCTTTTCCTCCTCTCCAGAAGCCCTTCCACAAAAAATCCGGTCCAGCATCATAAGGGCCTTCCACGCCGGCGGCGGCTGTCCCTGCCTCCGCCAACTTTTCGAAGAGGACCAGCTTGGCAGCACGATATTGCGCCTGGAGGCTCTCAGGCACGCGGTGGATGCACGCCACTGGTCTCCCGAGCATGGAGTCCGCGTCCAGGGTGTCGAACCAGCTCAAGTCCGGGCACGGCCACGCCGACGTTGAGGGTGGCACCGCGTCTTGGGTGTGATGGCGCTGCCCATCGGCACTTGCTGCTTCTGCTCCTCCACCTCCACCTGCAGGTGCGATTCCTGCTGGTGCTTCTCGTGCTGATGCTGCCCCTCCTCCTCCTCTTCCTCCTCGTCCTCCTCTTCCTCCGTCTGCTCCCCTGCCGCCTTCTTCGCTGTCGCCTCCAGGGCGCTCCTCAGCGTCAGCTGCAGGTCTTCCGGCGGACTGTTACAGCGTCTGCAGCGCGGGCTGGGTCACCGCCGGGTTCCCCTCGGAGGCTAGCTGATCCCCGCGGCGGATGTCCTCCAGGGCGCACTCCCAGTGACGGAAGTACCGCCGTCGGGCATGGTCGGCCGCCCTGGCCACTCGCGCCGTGCCGCCGTGGAGCGTCTCATGGCACACGACGCAAGCTGGCCGTCGCGACCCGTGCGGCTGCACCGACACGATCCAACGGCAGCAACGGGCACCACCTCGTCCTCCTCCACCTCTACCTCCACCTCCCCGGCCGCCTGCGCCTCCTCCCTGCTGGTCAATCTCCATCGCGCCCACGCCCTCTGCCAGCTGGTTTGCCTCCATATCTGCCGCGGCCTCGTTCTGGCCAGGGCTGGAGTCCTCCTCCATGCGGTCTCCGTCCATACCGTGGCGGCGGCGAAGCCGGCGTTCCCGTGCATTCTCGTCTTCCTCCTCTTCCTGCTCTCCTGGTGCTCTGGGCGCTGCGTCGCCACCTCTTCCACCTCCTCTTCCTCCTACCCTTCCTCCTGCTGCCTCGGGGGGTCCCTCTCCTGGATACCCCAAGGTGGCGTCGAACTCCACAGAGCGCCACGCGGCAGCCCAGGCGGCTGGAGCAGCATGGGCAGCCATAACGGCTGGGGTTCCCGCGTGGGCCGAGGCGGTCGCTAGCCGGGCACTGCTGCCCAAGACTGCTCCCACGGCGGCCGCAGCCACGAGGCATGCGTTGAGGCGGAGGGCGGCGCGACCAGACTGTTCGATGAGGCGCGCGAGGTGGGCCCACAGCGTGCAGGCACCGGCGCGGCCATCGTTGGACAGGCGGGGGACGCATTCCAGCAACTCCAAGATGCCCACTCCTGCTCCTGCTCCTGCTCCTGCTCCTGCTCCTGCTCCTGCTCCTGCTCCTGCTCCTGCTCCTGTTCCTCCTCCTCCTCCTCCTCCTCCTCCTCCTCCTCCTCCTCCTCCACAGTTACTCAATATGAAAATACTCTCCCTCTTCCCCTGATGGCGGTTGGGTGATCGCCGACCCCCCCGCGTACTGTTGTTTTACACACAAGATTCCCGGGAAACGGTTTTCGCCTGCGTTTTTTGTCCCAAATGCTGCTCTCGCTGAGGCGTCGGCCTCATTTCTGCTCCCGAATCGTTTCGAATCGTGCTCCCGCTGCAGCGTGGGCCTCATTTTCGGATCGGTGTTTGGCCTCCGTCGTTCAGGATGGCGTTCTCGCCCCAGCGCGGGCCTCTTTCTCGCGCGCCCATCCGCCCGCCACCACCGCGCCGCACCACCACCACCACCACCACCACCACCACCACCACCACCACCACCACCACCACCACCACCACACACCACCACCAGCACCAGCACCACCACCAGCACCAGCACCACACCACCACCACCACCACCACCACCACCACCACCACCACCACCACCACCACCACCACCACCACCACCACCACCACCACGACAACCACGCACACACGCACGCACGCACGCACGCACGTGCACCACCACCCACTACGCACGCGCGCGCGGAGCCACAGGTCCGCTACGACACGCGTCCGCGGATAGAGAAAATCAGCGCCATGGTAAGGGATGGGAGGGAGGGGTAGGACGTCAGATATGACGCGAGCGCACCTAGCTTGCCTCCCCCCCTCTTCTTTTTCCTCCTCCCTCCTCCTCCTCCCTCGTCCTCCTCCTCCTCCTCCCGCCTCCCGCCTCCGCCTCCGCCTCCGCCTCCTCCTCCGCCGCCGCCTCCTCCTCCTCCTCTCTTTCCCCTCCTCCCTCCTCCTCCTCGTCCTCCTCCTCCGCCTCCTCCTCCTCCTCCTCCTCCTCCTCCTCCTCCGCCTCCCCCCCCCTCTTCTTCCTCCTTCTCCTCCTCCTCCTCCTCCTCCTTCTCGTCATCCCCATCCCCCTCCTCCATCCCTCCTCCTCCTCCCCCTCCACCTCCAACTCCTCGACTCTCTGACTGACCCCCGTTTGCATTGACCCCCGTCTCGACATCGGCGTTTCGGCATCGGGCGGAAGGAGTGGAAGTGCGGGGGCTCTGGCTCGGGACCGCTGGTTCGTGCGACTGTTTGTAACAGTGCGTCCCGTGGGGGAGACTCCACCTGCTTGACGCGGGCGTCACACACAGCCAAGGTCTACTCCAAGACAACACTCCGTGGTTCATGGGGGGGTGGCAATACAACGAATAGAATTACACCAAAGCAAAACCTCAATCAATGGATGGTTTTCGCGGAGGAGATCGACCGGGAACCCGGGAGCCCAGGAACCCGGAACTAACCCACCGAACTTGGCCCGGAACCAATGACCGGGAACCCAGGAACCTGGGACCGGGAACCTGGGAACCCAGCCTGCTACCGACATCGGCGGGAAACTTTCGCCAAATCCTTCAATTACACCTGAGAAAACCTCAATCAGCAGATGATTTGAAAATTAATACTACGGATCTTGAGATCGACTGTGAGATCGATACTGAGATTTATAATGGAATCGATGGTGAGGACGATTGTAAAATTGATCATGAGACCGAGAGTGGCATCGATTCCATGAGATCGATAGGGAGATTAATTCGCGAGATCGCTCATGCGATCTCTAAAGAGATCGCTTGTGAGATCGATAATAAGATCGATTGTGAGATTGAAAAAGAAAAAATAATGAGATCGATGGTGAGACCGATCGGTAAAAATATCAACCAGAACCCGGGAACCCGGCAACCTCGCCGCCCTCCGAAATCGATCCCGAACCCGGAACCAAGAACCGGGGAACCCAGAACCGTGAAACGGGGGACCCAGCCAGCAACCACAATCGGCGGGAAACGTTCGCCAAACTCCTCCAGATCCGCGAGGACCCCTTCAGTGCAAGCACTTAATGGGGGAACTTCCGCCAGGACCCCTTCACTTGCCGTCGCTGGGACGTCAATTTCCCGTACATTTGTCGGTTTCTTGCTTGTTTTTTTTGCTCGATGGTCCAGGATGGTCCTCGATGGTTCTCGCCGCGAAAAAATGCACACGTCCGAGCGATGCCAAGATCAGTGCAAGCACCGATGGGGGAAAACGATCGGCAGAACAACGAGTGACAAAACCGCCCCCTTGAGCCCCGGCCGGTGCACCTGGCCGTCGCCCGGACGTCCATTCCCCGTGCTTTTTTTCGGTGTCGTGCGTGGCTGTTTTTTCGCCAAATGATCAGGCATGCTCCTCGACGGTCCTCGCCGAAGGAAAAACGCACAAAACATACAAAACACACAAAACACACACAGACACACACATTCACACACATTCACACACATTCACACACACACATTCACACACACGCATTCACACACACATTCACACACATTCACACACACACACACACGCACGCACACGCACGCACGCACGCACGCACGCACGCACGCACGCACGCACGCACGCACGCACACAGGGCAGCCCCTGCGCTCGGAGGCTCGCCGCACGCGGGGGCCCGAGCGGCCGGGGGCGGAGGCCCGCGCGCCGAGCACCGCCGAGGCGTCGCCGAAGCGCTTCCTCCTCCTCCTCCTCCCTCCTCCTCCTCCTCCTCCTTCCTCCTCCTCCGCCTCCTCCTTCCTCCTCCTCCGCCTCCTCCTTCCTCCTCCTCCTCCTCCGCCTCCTCCTCCTCCTCCAACTCCTCCTCCTCCTCCTCTCCTCCTCCTCCTCCTCCGCCCTCCTCCGCCTCCTCCTCCTCTTCCTCCTCCTCCCCCCTCCTCCCTCCTCCCTCCTCCTCCTCCTCCTCCTCCTCCTCCTCCTCCTCCTCCTCCCTCCTCCTCCTCTCTCCTCCTCCTCCTCCTCCTCCTCCTCCTCCTCCTCCTCCTCCTCCTCCTCCTCCTCCTCCTCCTCCTCCTCCTCCTCCTCCCTCCTCCTCCTCCTCTCCCCCTCTTCCTCCTCCCTCCTCCTCCTCCTCCTCCTCCTCCTCCTCCTCCTCCTCCCTCCTCCTCCTCCTCCTCCGCCTCCTCCTCCCTCCTCCTCCTCCTCCTCCTCCTCCCTCCTCCTCCTCCTCCTCCTCCACCTCCTCCTCCTCCTCCTCCTCCTCCTCCTCCTCCTCCTCCTTCTCCTCTCCACCAACTCCTCCTCCTCCTCCTGCTCCTCCGCCTCCTCCGCCTCCTCCTCCTCCTCCTCCTCCTCCGCCTCCTCCTCCCCCTCCTCCTCCTCCTCCTCCGCCTCCTCCTCTCCTCCTCCTGCTCGTCGCCTCCTCCTCCTCCTCCTGCTCCTCCTCCACCAACTCCTCCTCCTCCTCCTCCTCCTCCTCCTCCTCCTCCTCCTCCCCCTCCTCCTCCCCTCCTCCTCCTCCGCCTCCTCCTCCTCCTCCTGCTCGTCTGCCTCCTCCTCCTCCTCCTGCTCCTCCTCCTCCACCAACTCCTCCTCCTCCTCCTCCTCCTCCTCCCCCTCCTCCTCCTCCTCCTCCTCCGCTTCCTTCTCATCCTCCCCCTCCCCCTCCTCCACCTCCTCCTCCTCCTCCTTCTCGGGCCTCGACCCGAGAAGTTTTGATGTTTATGGTTTTTTTTGGAGGGGGGGGGGGCAGAGGCTTCTTGGGCAACTCAAGAGGTCCCTACAGGGAGGTTTTACTACATGGGGATTCCTATGTCATGGGATTTTTGTATATATGGTCGTAGACTACGAGAAGCTGCATCTCCTGCGCGCGCGCCAGAAGACATACGATGTTTGAAAACATGTCCGAAGACTAGTCAAAACGCACCCGTGCGCGGACGTTGACGCAACATGGTCGCTCACTGCCTCCGATGAGCAATTGCGCGCGAGCACCAGAATACATTATATATATACATATATGTATATATATGTATATATATATATAACAAAAAAAGGCGCACGCAATGGGCCAATGGGAAACGGTAGTGGGCGTCGCCCGACAACCGCCGAATAATCAAAAACCGATGCGAAACGGCCAGGAGGGCGCCGCCCGACAACCCCCGAGGAGTGGTCTTCGCGCGAGCGCGCTGAAAAGCATGCTCGAGGAGGAGGAACACCAAGCCCCGGCGCGCGCGCACGGGAAGACATAGGAAACATAAGGCACGCTCGCAGGGTAGGCAAAACGATCCCCTCCGCGCGCGCGCGCAGGCCATGTATCCAAAACCTCCCTGCAGACTCAGGTCGGGCGTGTGCCCCCACAGGGGGATTTGGGGCGACAGTAAAAAAATACGAACAAAAATACTCTGAAACACTCAGAAAATGGTCAAACAATTGGCCCCAAGCGATGTTTCGACTATTTTGAAACATTCCTCCTATAGAGGGACAGGCCCGACTTAACCCTAGACGGCCTCGTGAAAGGCGGTCGTGCCTGCTGAGCACGAGCAGTTCCGTCTCGGGCAATCGACACAGAGGCCGAGCTACGACCGTAGCTCCAGCAACTATATCTGGCCTCGACCTGAAAAATGCGTTTCGTTTTCGTTTCGTTATCGTCCTCCAGCCTTCAGCCCGCCTTTGCTGCAAAAAAGAGACCGGACCGAGAACGGCCCGCCGAATCGCCCAATCAACCCTCTGCTCGAACCCCGCGACGGCGAAATACATCGACCACGTCGGCGATGCATCGGCGACGTCGGCGCAGCGAAAAGCGTGCACCACACCTAGCCTTAGGTCGGGCATGTCCTCCTACGGGCGGATCTTGGACGAAAATTATTGCATAGTCGAAACATGCCCCAAAAACATTCAAGCATCGACAAAACAAATCGTCCCCTGATTTCGGGAGCGGCCAAGAGGGGGGCGTCCAAGAGGGGGGGGGAGGGGGGGCAAATCATGGCCGGCGGCACGTGCGCGGCCCAAGGCGGGGGGCCAGGGACGTAATACAATAAGAAGAGGCGCCATGACATCTGGGGAAATATCATGGCCCACGCCATGATATCCCCCTAGTCATGACCCCCCTCTTTGCCGCCCCCGATGATTATATATGGACTATTTCATTACATTCCTCCTGTATCGGGGAGACGTAAGACCCGGGTACGGGGGACTCGGAAATCCCCGACGAGGTCGTCAAAAAAATGACGAGGCCGAGCCTGCATTTTGACGAGGCCTCCCGCTGCAGACATCCCACGACACTCCTCCTCGTCCAAATCCGAGCCGCGGTCGTCAAAAAAAAATGGCGAACCCGAGTCCTGGCAAACCCGGGTCTTACGCTTCCCCGACTGTAGAGGTGACTACCTACCAGACCACCCCAACCCAACCCGAAGACCCGAATTTGACCCGAATTTCGGGTTGGGGGGGGTACGGATACCATGTGTTTTTCCAACGTTTACCGAGCCCCCCCCACTGGAAATGGAGGGCAAATTGAGGGCTTCGGGTTGGGTTGGGGTGGTTTGGTGGGTGGTGAAGAGGGACAGGCCCGACTCACACCTAGCCGCATTGTCGAGGCATCGGCGGTGCGTCGGCATCGCGGCGCGGCCCTCCGCCCCGAGCTGCTCGGACCCCACCCCGCGAGGCCTACCGCCCCCTGGACTGAAAAGTCCGGATCGGCACTGCAGGCCCCCTTGCACCGTCGCTCCCCGAAAGGTAAACATGACTGGCAAGAAGTACCAGGCAGAATCGCAACTTCCAAGAAACATAACTGGGACCGGAAATTTGTTCGCGAGGGAGTCCCAGGCGAAACCGCCAATTTCAGGTCGCCACTGAGAACTTCCGGTCGCCTGGAAAGCGTCCGGAATTTTTGTTGGAGAAAGTATGAGGCGGAATGCGGATTTCCGGTCGTCACCTCATTTGGCGATTATAATATTAGGAGGGGGCGAGGATGGACTGGGAATTTAACCATGGCGGCCCCTGCAACATTGTACCGGGGCCCCGTGGCCAAACGGGAGCCGAACATCAAGGCTTATTCCCCGACCTCTGCGGTCCAGACTTTTTATTCCACGGGGTTGTAGGAGAGTCGGGCTCCAACGCGCCCCACCTCCTAACACTCCTATAGGCCTTCCTTCCACAAGTTGTTCTTCAAAACACCAGAACTTCTCCAAGGACAGAAGCAAAAACCCTTGGAGCAGAAAACCGAGGTGTTCGTACAGGACAGCCCCAGCCAGAAATGCTCGAAGAACATTTCGAGCACGCCACGAAAGGTTCTTGGGACATCCTTTGGCCGTGGGCCCATAGGTAAACCCGGACGCCTCGCCACTGCTTGCCGCGTGCAACCAGCCCCGCCGGCCGGCGCTCCTGCACCCAGGCTATGAACTCGGGCCGCCAGGATGGCCGCACGGTGACCAAGAACTCGCCGCTGGCCTGCGGGCGCGGGACCCTTCTCGCGCTCCTCCTCCTTCTCCTCCACCCCCTCCCCCTCCTGCTCTTCCGCCTGGGCAGTTCCCTCTCCTTTCTCACCCCCATCCTGCTTTCCCTCCAGCTCCTCGTCCTCCTCCTCCTCCTCCTCCTCCTCGGACGTCCTCTCTCCTCCTCCTCGTGCTCCTCCTCCTCATTATCCTCTTCCTCGTATTCCTCCTCCTCGTGCTCCTCCTCCTCGTGATCCTCCTCGTGATCCTCCTCTTCCTCCTCCTCCTCGTCCTCCTCCTCCTCCTCTTTCCTCCTCCTCCTCCGCGTCCTCTTATTATTACTATTATTATTATTATCATTATTAATATTATCATTATTATTAATATTATTATTACTACTACTACTACTACTACTACTACTACTACTATTATTGTTATTATTAGTATTATTATTAGTAACGTTAATAGTCGTAGTATGATTGTGATTATGATTATGATTATGGTTATTATTATTATTATTATCATTCTTATGAGTATTATTGGTATTATCATTATTACTATTACTATTAGTTTTACTATTACTATTCTTACTATTATTTTTATTTATTCGTTATTATTATTATTATTCGTAGTATTACTTTTAGTATGATAATTAGAATTGTAAGCACTATTATTATTTATAGCATTACGGTTATGAGTATTCGTATAATGATTATGATTCGTATTGTTATTATGATTGTTCATGTTATTATTATTATTCTCATATTATTCCTAGTATTAGTCTTATTCCTCCTCCTCCTCCTCTTTTTCCTCCTGCTCTTGCTCCTGCTCCTCCTCTTCCTTCTCCTCTTCCTCCTCCTCCTCCCCCTCTCCCCGGGTTCCTCCTCCTCCTCCACCTCCTTTCCCTTCATCCCCTCGCGCTCCTCCTCCTCCTCCTCCTCCTCCTCCTCCTCCTCCTCCTCCTCCTCCTCCTCCAGGGCTCCCGGACGTCCTCGGCGGTCGATAGCTCTCGTCGTCCCTCGAAGGTCGTCGATGGCGTTCCTCGTCCCCCGAGGTCGTCGAGAACGTTCGTCAGAGGCCGCCGATAGCGTTCATTCGTCGTCGGGGCTCCAGGACGTTTTCAGAGGTCGTCGATAGCCGTCGTCGTTGCGCGAAGCTCCCGGGGCCGTATCCTCCAAGTCCTAGTTCTCCTCCTCCACCTCCTCCTCGACCTCTTCCTCCTTTTCCAATTCTTCCTTTTCCTCCCCCTTTTCCTCCTCCTCCTCCTCCTCCTCTTCCTCCTCCTCCTCCTCCTCCTCCTCCTCCTCCTCCTCCTCCTCCTCCTCCTCCCCCATCCTCCTCCTCCTCCTCCTCTTCCTTTTCTCCTTCTGATTATGTTTCTTCTTATTCTTCTTATTATTATGATTCCTCCGCCCCTCCTCCTCCTCCTCCTTCTCCGCGTCCTCCTCCTCCTCCTCCTCCTCCTCCTCCTCCTCCTCCTCCTCCTCCTCCTCCTCCCCTCCCCTCCCCTCCCCCTCCTCCCCTCATCCTCCTCCTCCTGCTCCTGCTCCTCCTCCTCTTCCTCCTCCCCCTCCCCGTCCCCGTCCCCCGTCCCCCTCCCCCTCCTCCTCCTCCTCCTCCTCCTCCTCCTCCTCCTCCTCCCTCCTCCTCCTCCTCCTCCTCTTCTTCCTCCTCCTCCTCCTCCAACTCCCCCTCCTCCTCCTCCTCCTCCTCCTCCTCCTCCGCCTCCTCCTCCTCCTCCCTCCTCCTCCGCCGCATCCCCCCCTCCCCCTCCCTCCTCCCTCCTCCTCCTCCTCCTCCTCCTCCCCCTTCCTCCTCCTCCTCCTCCTCCTCCTCCTCCTCCTCCTCCTCCTCTTCATCATCATCCTCATCCTCATCATCCGTTCGAGATCCTGTCGGTATAGGCTCTGCAGCACTGCCGCGGCGCCGAAGCCTCAGGGCGCCTGCGGGGCGCTCCACGTTCCGTGGTCTTTGTCCCTTCGGCCACTCTTGGGCTGCGGGCCGCCAGACTTTTGTTTCCCTCCTCCGACTGGTGATTGTTGCCGGGACGTAACAGTTGCCATGTCTTTTTGGCAGCCCGCCCTTCGGCCTGTTGGCTGCGGGCTGCCCGCCTTCGCATTGTTCTTGTTGTCGAAGTCGTAGGCCTTCATGGATGCCCTTCGTGAAGGTGCCATTGCCGCCGCTGTCTGGCGGCCCGCCCTTCGGCCGCTCATGGGCTGCGGGCCGCCTGTCTGTTGCTTCACTTCTCAGCGTGGTGGCCACTGACGTTTCGAAGCAACTGTCATGTCCTGTTGGCGGCCCGCCCTTCCGCCTTCTGGCTGCGGGCTGCCATGTAGGTTCATGTTCATGTTGTCGATGTCGCTCATGCCGTTTTGCCATTGGACGTCGTGCTTTCGAGCGCTCCTCAATCCCGCCAGTGCCGAAATAAATACCAAACGCTGGACCCCCATTCTCGCGTGGCGACGTGTTGTCTAGTAGCCGCGATGGCACACTAGGACTTTGCGCTCGAACACCTTCCAGCATACGTGGCGACGTCGTGCCTCGCAGCCCTGATGACACACTAGGACTTTGCACCCTCACAAAATATTCCAGACCGTGCTCCGTGGCGCCCGCGATAAACACTTGTGTACTCCGGCCCGCTTCACGGCACACCGTCTCTTAATCGTGCTTGTGGTGGTTGCAGCGTTGGTGGCCCTTGCTGTGGTCGCCGCTGATGTTGTCGCCACTGGCGATGTCCTCCTCCGGCCCGTGGCTGGGGTACCTATTGTAGTTGGTGTTCATGCCGTTGGTTGGCGCTGCGCTGGCTACCCAGAAACCCCATTTTGCGATGATCGTCTCGTGGAGCTGAACAGCTGCGGCGGAGTCGAAGTCTTCGGCTGCTGTCTCCTTCAGCTGGGCGTGCATCTGGGGTGCTGAATTGGCAATGATCCTGATGGTGCCAAGCTCGTAGTGTCTAGCCGTGCTGAATATTGCTGCCGCGCGCATGATGGCGTAGTGGCTCTCGGGAAGCGTCCAGAAGATAGAGCCCTCGGCGTGTATAGCAAGGAAAGGAAGCTTCGCTTCGGTGGCAGCGCGCAAGATGGCGACGACTTCTCTTGTGACGGAAGGGCTGAATAGAGCTCGTCAACTACCTTTTTTTCCGTGGCGTCGGCTGGTCCCCATGGCGTTCTCTTCGGGCGGCGGGTACTGGCACGGTTGGCAAGGTCTTTGGCATGGTCGAAGTGGTGCCAGGTCCTTCTCGGCATCTCGGCATGTACTGCTGCGATCCCACCCTTCAGGATCCTATCGCGGATGATTTGTAGGTCACGGTCTGATGCCGGTGCTTCGCAATCGTTGCTGGTGTCGATCGTGAAGTAATCCGCGCCGCTCGCGCTGGTTACTGTGCTTGTAGCCATGATCTGAAGGTCACCTGGTCGCCGAGGGCGGAAGACCACTTCCTGTCGTTCCGCTGGCTCGGGTGTCTGTGGTGCTGTTGGTTGGCGCTTCGTCGGCTGGATGGCCGCGTAGACATTGGGATATATGGGCGACGTCTCCAAGATGGGGCGCGGCGTGGTGTCGATCTTGTAAGCGGGTATCTCGCTGAAGGTCGCGCGTCGGCCGCTCTTCTTATTGGCTGCCGTGGTCGTCGCGATGGCGCTGAGGTTGTCGGCGATTTGCTGTTCGGTCAGCGGTTCCACCGCCATGGCGCGCCATGCGTGCCAGGACTTGCGGCGGCTGTGGGCTACGGCAAGATGCTTCAGGAGCCTCGGCAAGGTGTGGAACTCCGTCTGGCAACATCTACACGCCGTACCCGTCGCCCATCGTCGGGGGATCTCGCTGCCTGGGTGGTCTCTTCCCACGTCGCCATGCCCTGCTTGGTGGCTGTGCGGCCGCAGACGTAGCAGATGTATCTAATCTCGTCGATGCCGTCGGTCGAGCCGGTGCCTGCGGTGCTTGAGGAGGTCATGGGCATCTGGGTAATCTTCTGGGAACTCGCCATCTGGGCCTGGTCGCGCATATCGAGCAGGTATGTCCTGGTAGCTGCCTTAACCGCGTTGGTGAAGTGCTTGGGCTTCTGGCGCGCTCAATTGATGAAGTCGCTGTCATGCTGGCCCTTGCTCGGCCACGTGTCTCGCGGGAGGTGCTTGCGGAAAAAGGTAAAGTCCTGCTTGATCATGTGGCCCCAGGTCCCCTTGCGCCGCCTCCGGCTGCCAAGAAGCTGAAGTAAGACCGCAGGCGCGTGGTTCAGCAGCCGAGGTGGATGGTGTAGTCGAGCTGCCGTCTGGTGTGCGTCGGAGTCGAGAAATGCCTGTCTTCGCTATCGCCTCGCTGGTGGCGATGTGCTTTTTCGGGTGTATTCGTCTTGGGCAAGGAGGCGGCAACTCGGTAAGGGCCCATGTACTTTGTGGTTGCGGTCCTTCTTGTTCAGTCCATTCCTGACGTGGTGGTTGTAGGTCAGCGACGAGGTCGAGAGCGCGTGGGCGCAATTCAGCTTGGCCTCCTCCTCCTCCTCCTCCTCCTCCTCCCCCACCTCTTCATGTCCTCCTCCTCCTCCTCCTCCTCTTTCTCCTCCTCCCCCCCTCCTCCTCCTTCTCCCCCGCCCCCCCCCGCCCCCCCCCCCCCCTCCATCTGCTCCTCCTCCTGCTCCTCCTCGTCCCCCCCCTCCCCCTCCCCCACCTCCATCTCCTCCTCCTCCTCCTCCTCCTCCTTCTCCTCCTTCTCCTCCTCCTCCTCCTCCTCGTCATCGTCGTCATCAGTTCGGGGCCCTCTCGATATAGGCTCTGCAACGCTGCCGCGGCGCCGAAGCCTCGGGCGCCTGCGGGGTGCTCCACCATCTGGTCTTTGTCCCTTCGGCCACACTTGGGCCGCGGGCCGCCAGACCTTTGCTTCCCTCCTTCGACTGGTGATTGTTGCCGTGTCGTAGCAGTTGCCATTTCTTTTTTGGCAGCCCGCCCTTCGGCCTGTTGGCTGCGGGCTGCCCGCCTTCGCATTGTTCTTGTCGTCGCAGTCGTAGGTCTTCATGGATGCCCATCGCGAAGGTGCAATTGCCGCCGCTGTCTGGCGGCCCGCCCTTCGGCCGCTCATGGGCTGCGGGCCGCCTGTCTTTTGCTTCACTTCTCAGCGTGGTGGCCACTGACGTTTCGAAGCAACTGTCATGTCCTGTTGGCGGCCCGCCCCTCCGCCCTCTGGCTGCGGGCTGCCATGCAGGTTCATGTTCATGTTGTCGATGTCGCTCATGCCGCTTTGCCATTGGACGTCGTGCTTTCGAGCGCTCCTCAATCCCGCCTGTGCCGGAAGAGATGCCAAACGCTAGACCCCAATGCTCACGTGGCGACGTGTTGTCTAGTAGCCGCGATGGCACACTAGGACTTTGCGCTCGAACACCTTCCAACATCCGGGGCGGCGTCGTGCCTCGCAGCCCTGATGACACACTAGGACTTTGCGCCCTCACGTATGATTCCACACCGTGCTCCGTGGCGTCCGCGATAAACACTTGTGTACTCAGGCCCACATCACCGCATACCGTCTCATAACCGTGCTCGTGGTGGTTGCAGCGTTGGTGGTCCTTGCTGCGGTCGCCGCTGATGTTGTCGCCACTGACGATGTCCTCCTCCGGCCCGTGGCTGGGGTACCTATTGTAGCTGGTGTTCATGCCGTTGGTTGGCGCTGCGCTGGCTACCCTGAAGCCCCATTTTGCGATCGTCATCTCGTCGGGCTGAACAGCTGCGGCGGAGTCGAAGTCTTCGGCTGCTTTCTCCTTCAGCTGGGCGTGCATCTGGGGTGCTGAATTGGCTATGATCCTGATGGTGCCAAGCTCGTCGTGTCTAGCCGTGCTGAATATTGCTGCCGCGCGCTTGATGGTGTGGTGGCTCTCGGGAAGCGTCCAGAAGATAGAGCCCTCGGCGTGTATAGCAAGGAAAGGAAACTTCGCTTCGGCGGCAGCGTGCAAGATGGTGACGACTTCTCTTGTGACGGCGTTGGCTGAATAGGACTCTTTAGCTACCTTTCTCGTGGCGTCGGCTGGTCCTCATGGCGTTCTCTTCGGGCGGCGGCTACTGGCACGGTTGGCAAGGTCTTTGGCATGGTCGAAGTGGTACCAGGTCCTTCTCGGCATCTCGGCATGTACTGCTGCGATCCCACCCTTCAGGATCCTGTCGCGGATGATTTGCAGGTCACGGTCTGATGCCGGTGCTTCGCAATCGTTGCTGGTGTCGACCGTGAAGTAGCACGCCGCTCGCGCTGGCTACTGTGCTTGTAGCCATGATCTGTTGGAGGTCACCTGGTTGCCGAGGGCGGAAGACCACTTCCTG
>CAUYUJ010001583.1:15384-30384 GCA_963575745.1 Prorocentrum cordatum | reverse complement strand
GCGTCACGCCCATCGCGGAAGCTTCCGACTGACAGACTGACGATCTCGCCATCGCGGGGGCCAAACTACACAGCATCCCATATGATCTCGCCAACGTTAACAGACGGCGCTGCAAATTGCCACGGCATTCATACTGCGACCTGATTGACGGCACCACGCGTTCCCTCTTCCCCACGGAGCTCTCCAAAATGGAGAAACATCCGCTCACCACCAGTCTTGGACAAGGTAGTTGTGCAGAAAGAGGACCTCCTCCCGCGACGAAGCCACCAGGTCCCAATTGGTTCGATGACCTCGACGACCCCTGGCTCCAGCGCGCGGATGACTTCGCCGCTGACGATCTTGACCCGCCTGGTGGCGGGGCCTCCCTCAACGGCGAAGACGACTGCGCTGCTCCACCAGAGAGACGGCACTCTGCAAGCGTCAACGCTTGGCGGCGCGCAAAAGGGGGTAAGGGGAGGGGGGAAGGCTTCTTAGAAGCACCCTGCTTCTTAGAAGGCGTCGGCCTTACGTCTATAGAGAAGGCCCGCGCCTTCTAAGAAGCAGGGGTGCTTCTAAGAAGCCTTCCCCCCTCCCCCTACCCCCCTCTGCGCGTTGCCGAAACGCGGCCGACGGACACGCCGGCGCAAATGGTGCCGCCTCGCCCGACCTGGGAGAACACCTGCGCATGTCTGGTGCGGGGTCGCAGACAGCGCCCCCAGGGGCCGCGCCGCCGCCCCAACCCGCCGGGCTGGCCAGTGTTACCCCACGCAGCGCTTCCTGCCACCAGGCCGCCCCCCCCGCCCCCCCCCCAGGGGAACGGGTACCAAGCGCCCCAACACCACCCACCAGGGCGCTGGAAACCGAACAACCGCGGAGCATCTTGCTGAGCATCGTGCTGACCGGAGGCAGGCCCTCACGCAGTACCTCACTGCGACCAGTCACTTGCGACGAGAGGACCGCGGGACAAGTACTTAACCAGCGCGCCAACCAGCTGGAGACTGCTATTCAGCAGGCGCAGGACCGGTCAGCACCGTTCACTGACAGGTCCCATGGTGCACAAGAGGCTGTAGTTGTTACACCACTGGTTTCCCGCCCTGACACGACCAGAAAGACCACCTTCCAAGGTTGTCTCTCGGAAGCTGGGCGAAAACTGGGAAATCCGTGGCTGCTAAAACGATCTTCCCGGAAGCAAGACAACACACACACACACACACTCCCTGAATACAACTCATCGCGCTACATAAAAAAAACGGGCTGCCGCCTGGAAACAAACATCCCGGAGCTCCGTTTTGGCAGCCACGGGTTGGCCAGCCTTCGCCTGGCTTCTGAGTCTCCAGGCCCCCTTCCGCTCCCAAAAGGCGGCACACCAGGTGCTGGCCCTTGTCCACGCGGGCCGCGAACACCGTTGGTGCCTGTTCCAGTGCCTGCCCTTCCTGGGCAGCTGCAGGGCATGCCCCAAGCCGGCGCCTCTCCCGGCGCGCACGGTGGCGCGGACGGCAACCCGTGGAATCTGGTCACCGCCGACGGTGTCTTTTCTCCAGCCAGGGAGGAGGAGGAGCAGGAGGAGGAGGAGGAGCAGGACGAGGAGGAGGAGGACGAGGAGGAGGACGAGGAGGAGGAGGAGGAGGAGGAGGAGCCCATTTGTCCGCGCCGGGGGGGGAATCGGGGAATCATCCGGCCACCCTCGTTTGGCAAGCGGCGCGTCCCACTTTGCGAGGCGGGCCCACGGCCCGGACGACGCTGCTGTCCGATGCTGTGCGCTCTCCCGCTCTCCCTCTCCCAAGCGCCGTCGGGTGGTTACGAAGTACGTCGACACGGCGGTGTAGGTGGGATCGGGCGAGCCCCGGGCAGGCGCTCCCTGCCTGGCCCCCCGCGCGCCGCGGGGAATCTCTGAGTTGCCTTGCTTGCTACGGCGCTGGCCGGTGCGTGGGCTGGAAGCGCCTGCCGAGGGGGAGTCTCCTCACGCAAACCCTCCCCCCACCCCCTCCACAGCGGGCGGTTGTCTTCCAGAACCGTCGCACCAAGGTCGTTTCCGAGTCCGTCCCCTGGGCCGTGGCACCTTGCTGAAAGAGGCCGCGTGCGAGGCTTCCGCCTGCCGTCTCAACTGGGACACATGGCTATCTTTTTCCCTCCTCCTCCTCCTCCTCCTCCTTTTCCTGCTCCTTCTTCCTCTATTTCCTCCTCCTTTCCTCCTCCATCTCCTCCTCCACCTCCTCCTCCTCCTCCTCCTTCCTCCCTTCCTCCTCCCACGCCATCACTCCAGCCCTGGACTCCATCCATGCCTACCCTCCTCCCTCCGCCCCTCCTCCTCCTTCCCTCGCTCTCATCCAAAATATGATGGCCTTCACGTGCTGCGCGAATGCGGGGCTGGCGTGCTTTATGTCGTAACCCGGGCTCAGGACATCGATCCAGACACTAAACTCGGGCTCCTGTTCGAGGGGGGGAAGGAGGAAGAGGAGGAGGAGGAAGAGGAAGATGAGAAGGAGGAGGAAGAGGAGGATCGGCCCACCGATGGGGGGCGCGGTCGTGGCCTGGGACACGCCGCGGCCCTTGTGACCGAGCCTCTTACGTCGGGCGTGCACGCCTGACTTTGCAGGCTTTGAGGGGTTTGATGGGGTCCCCCGAGGGCCAAAGGTTGGCCGAAACATTCGGTGGCTGACAGTTTGCTAACCTACGCAAAGCCTCCCGTCCACTGTCAGTGCCCACTCCGCCTGGACAAGGGGCGGGAAGTTGGTTGAGCTTGCCACCTCCAGTGCTCGTGCAACTGCCGAGCCTCGCGCACTACATACACCAAAGCTGACCATTCATGACTGGCACCGGATGAGTCGGGTGTGTCGTCTTACCTCCAACTGTAACTGAGGGGTACGCGGAGGGCGGAATCGGCAGAGGCACATTATAACAAGAAACAAACGCTCTTCCTTTACTCGGGTGGGCTTGCATCCAGCTGGGAGGAGGAGGAGGAGGAGGAGGAGGAGGAGGAGGAGGAGAAGAAGAGGGGGAAGGGGGAGGAGGAGGAGGAGGAGGAGGAGGAGGAGGAGGAGGGGAAGGAGAAGGAGGAGGAGGAGGAGGAAGGGGAAAGGAGGAGGAGGAGGAGTATGAACTGGAGGGGGATGGGGGGGAAAGGACGAGCAGGAAGTCTCTACATTTCGGCGGAAGCCTGCGCAGGCCTTCTCAGGCCCAGGTATGGGTAGTAGGAGGAGGAAGAGGAGGAAGGGGCAGCAAGAAAAAGATTTCCAGGATTTCCGCCATCCCGTCGGGATAGAAAAGGCTGTGCCCAGATCCGCCTTGGGGTGTAAGCCCGTCGAGATCCGTTCGGGAAAACCTCGACGCGTCTTGGAAATCGGCAAGGTGTACGGTTTGCACAAGCCCCTGACCTAGGAGGATGAGGAGGAGGAGGAGGAGGAGGAGAAGGAAGAGGAAGAGGAGAAGGAGGAGGAGGGGGCGGAGGAGGAAGAGGAGGAGGAGGAGGAGGAGGAGGAGGAGGAGGAGGAGGAGGAGGATGAGGAGGAAGAGGAGGAGGAGAGGAGGAGAGGAGGAGGAAGGAGGAGGAGGAGGAGGAGACGGAGGAGGATGAGGAGGAAGGAGGGAGGAGGAAGAGGAGGTAAAGGTACATGTGAAGGCCGTTTTGGGTCCCTGTTGCTTCAAGCTTGAAACCTGAGCGGGCCCCTGGGAGCTATACGGAAGCTGCCCCGTGAGTCGCGCAGTTGTCGGCCCAGAAGACTGCCTGGGGCGGGCTTCTCTCGCTGCTGCAGCATCGCTGCGGGCAGCGTTGAGGAGCTGCCCCGCTGCAGGGGCCCCTGCACCTGGGACGACTATGAGAAACAAAAAAACAAGAGCCTGCCGCTGCCTCTGAGGCGGGCGGCAGGCTCCGGGTGCCTTCCCCCCACCCCCCCTCCCCGCCCCCCCTCTCGCTCTCTCTCCCCCGTCCCCCTGTAACACAGCCAAAAAAAACGGGCGGCCATAAAGTTGAGGCACCTGCCCGCCCCCACTCCCTCTCTCTCGTCTCGCTACTGCTCTATATGAATGCTGCCGCGCCACGCTGGCCGCGGCCGAGAAAAGGCTTGGCGAGAAGCTGCGGACCTCAATCGATCAGGGGCGGGCGATCTGGCTCACTCCGCTCACGCTCTCACTCCAGGCATCTGGACCCCCAGCCCGCCTTTGCCGCCGTCGCGGGGTCCGCGAGTCTCGCGTCGCCGCTCGCTCGCCGGGCAGTGGGGGCCTCCTGCAGCACGTACTTGTGATTACATCCCTGTGCTGAGGCAGACGGCTTCGCGCTATCTGTGCGCTGCTAAATGGTGGCTGCACCCGCAGGCGTCTGCTGTACAGGTTGCTGCTTCTCGTCCACCGCGTCGTGCCCGAGGCCGTGCGTGCTCTTGGACCACAGCGTGACGGACCCTTCCAGCTCGTCGTTTTGCTTGCGAGCGCAGTCAATCCCCCGCGGGAACGGGCCAAGGATGAAGCGCGACGGGTCCGCAACGCACCCTTGGAGCTCGCTGACGACCTGGATCGCGTGCTCGATCTTCGTCAGCTGGTGGCCAATGACCTCGACGCTCTGCGCGCGCTCCATTTCCTCGCGCACGTTCTGGCTGCGAGAGCTCTTTCGGCGGCCCAGACTGACAGTGATCCGCTCCTGCTGGCGTGGGAGCGCAACCATGGTCAGTAGGGCGGGCTCCTGGCGCTGTTTGAAGATCTCGTCGGTTGCCTGCGTGCTCGCGTGCGTCGCGTTGAGGCGGTACTCCATGCTGCCGATGACCTGCCGGTGCTGGCCTCCGCGGTGCTGCTGGCGCTGGACGAACAAGTGCTGCGCTGGGTCTCCGCTTCCCGGCTGGGGCTCGCCCAGCACGGCGGGCGACCTCCCGCCGCGCCGTTGACCATTGCTGGTCGAGGTCGCTTCTCGTCAATGTCGTTATGCTGCTCGGAATTGGAAGTTGAGCCGGACGAGCTACGCGCGGGGGCCGTAGTGGTGGTCACTTGTGGGCAGGTCGTGTCCTTAGTGTCCTTAAATGGCTCAGTCTTTAGCTATAGTGGTTACCTGATCGGTCCGTCTGTGCAATCGCAAACACATTACATGCACCACTGATAGTCCGTTAGTCGTCCGTCGTATCATCGCGCCGTCCTTTGTTTTCGTCGACTCGGCTATACACTGTAGTTCCAGTGGGCCTCCGGGGGGCAGGCAGCGTCTTCCTGAGCCTCTTGCCTCGTCGCAGAGGGGGCGGGGCGCCAATGCTTTGGGGGGGGGGGTTCGCGCGTGCTCCCCCGCCCTGGCCGGTGACTGCGTCGCCGCGTCGTAGTCCCTTGCGCGCAGGTCCCTGCAGTGATTCGCAATGCGTACTAGGATGCCCATGAACCCACCGTGTTGCTGTGCTTTGTCCTGTAGGTCCTGGAAGCATCCTAGGTCCTGACTGATTGCCATTGCTATGGTTTGCTCCCTCGTATCTGACGGCGCTGCGGGTGGCCAGCGAGCGGGCCTGGCGCTGTTGGGCGCCGCGGGGCCCGCAGCGGCGGAAGGCTCTGGCGGGCGGCGACGTTGAGCTGGAAGCTCTGGTGCCTCCGTCGGTCCTGGGCTCGACGCTTCCTTTTGAGCTGGCGCCCGGCTGCCCCACGGCCCCGTCCCCGGGCCCCCTGAGACACTCTTGGCCCCGCCCTGGCGCGCGATGGCCGCGTTGATCGCCTGCTTGAACATTGCCACCTTGTGTCCGAGATGCGCCTGGGGCTGGTCCTCGTCGACCTTGTCCTTGTAGAGCGCGGCCGTGCAGCATGGGCTCGTGCCGATCACGAAGGACACCTTCGCCGCGCGGTCGCTGTCGTCCATCGCGTCGTCGCTCTGGGAGGCTGGCTGCACCTTGAACTGCTTGAAGATCTCCGCCATCACCTTCATCCCCCACGCGCCGCACGCTGTCGTCGTGAACTCCTTGAGCGTGGCCAACGCTGGCTTCCGGCGCTCAGACAGGGCGGCTTCGTTGCCCATCAACTCGGTCCGCGAAGCTGGCTGCTACGTGTCCGCGTGGAAACCCCAACTTGCGACCCTTGCCGCGCCCCTTGGCCCTGCTCCCGCTCTCGCGCCCCGTTGCGAGGCTGGGCTGGGCAGCGCCGCTTGCGAGGCGGATCAGCCAGAAGTCGCCTGCGTCGTTGTTCGCGCCCCTGATCGACGCGCTGCTCTGGACCTGGGGGGCGAGCTTCTGAAGGGCTTTCATCTCGACGCAGCGCTCTGCCGCGACTCGGTCTGGCCCCCCCGCTCCGCGCTTGCCCTCGATCCGCCAAACCGTGCCCTGATCGTCCATGGCGAGGAGCACGGGTGCTGCATGCTGCTTCGCCTCTGGGCTCGCGGATCTGATCTGGGCCTGCAAAGCAGCCCCTGACGCGCTGCTGGAACTCCTCTAGCGTTTGGGCCTCATGATTGCAGTTTCGACATGCCAACGTGCTGGGTCGCTGGACCTCGCGGGGCCATCGAGAGCGATCTTTGTGACGGACGCCGCGGGGATGGGTCGCTCTCGCGCAGTGGTCCACCGCCGTCCGTCGGTTGGCGGACGTACTATAACACCGCGGACACTGGTTCGTTACGATTACAGGCGCCGCCACCAGTGGTCGCGCGTTGTACGTCTCTCGGCGATGCCCAGCTAGCACGGCGTAGGTTGGGGACCGTTGTCGACAGACCGGCCCGTGCCCCTGCTCACCCCTCGTCACATGATCGCACCAGTGCGGTTTGAATAGGTTATCCTCCTTCTCCCCTCCACCGTGTTCCTCCTCTCTCCTTGTCAGTGCGTCCCAGATTCGCTCGTAGGTGTAGAGCAAGAGTGGGTCCATTTGGAGCCAATCGGAGTGCTGAGGGGTGGCCTGCTGTACGGTCCCCACATCCGGAGTCCTTGTCTCAAACCATCCCATGCTCTCGCCAATCGCCGCGGGTGCATCGAGGTCCTCTAGGTACTGGTGCGCCCATGGGGTTGAGCTGGCGTCGATTCATTTATCATCCCTCAGTCGTCGTAGTCCCTGGCTGGCGTCGAGCTTCGGCGTATCGAAGACAGCTGCTACTACCGATCCGCGATCTCGTGGGTACCGTGCCCAGCTCCGGTACTGCGCCGTCTGACTCTAACGGCCACCGCCGGCCGCTCCAACCTCCAAAGTCGGACAACTTGGGTGCTCGTGTTACGCTTCACCGTGCCGTCCTCTCTCTCTCTCTCCCATGACATAGCACCTCCCGTCATCGTCCAGATATACGTCGCAAACACACTGTCCAGCGCATCGGTGTGGGAACGCCTAATTGTGAAGGGGGTGAGTCAACTGAGCGCTGCCCCTGGTACGACAGCCATAAACATCAGCCGTTTGATCAGTGGTGGAGTATCCGAAATCCAGAAAATGCCGCATGGTCTCCACGCCACACGTACGGTTGCTACACGGCGGCTGACCTCGCCTGCTAGCCCTTGGCCTGCAGGCAGGTATGGTCCTAGTACCCGTATTTCTCTCAGCGCCGATCCCTGTAGCGTTTCGCTTCTGCGTAGGCGCTTGGTTGCTGCGTAGCTGCCTGGTCCCACCAAGTGTACCAAGTGTTGTTTTGTTTCCGTTGTTTAGGCCCCAACCACCTTTGGCAATAAGAAGGGCTAGCCGTGCTGTGGTGGTGTTCAACTCTGCCTCGATTTCCGTGTGGTGTAGAGCCGCTGTGAAATTTCGTGTTCTGGTAATGTCGTCCATAAATGTGTTGATCGCTAGGTCGCACGTGGCCCCGTCGGTAGGGTCGACGGTGTCGTGTAATAGTTGATTCGGATCTCTGCGCGTTTCTTCCCACCGTTGGGTGGTGACGTTGATGTTGTATGCATCGTTGACTTGCCGTGGGCACAGGCTGAAGCCCATTTGGGCCCCTATGGTACTTTCAACCTCGACTGGACCGTCGGAGACTGCAAGGCTGAGGGTAGAGTGTTCTATGGCTGCTACTGCAAAGCGCTTGCCGTTTTCATGGGCGTGCTTGTAGGCAATCGCTCGCAGGAGCGCTCGATTGGTGGCTGCTAATGCGTTGGTGCCGTCGTAGTTGGTCATGATTGTGCTGATGCATCCCTCGTTGGCCCTCCACTGCGCTGCGCAAACACATATGATGGCAGGGTCCCTGCATCTGTGCGAGTCCCCCTTGTGCCCAGGGGGGAGGTGTTGATGGTTTTCCTGGTCTTGGCATGCCAGAGTGCCACGCCATACTGAAGGAGACGTACACGTGCAGGATGCGCTTGCCAAGGATCTCCTCTTTGCTATTGTTTTTTTCGCGGGGAAGGCCTGGGATCCATGCCAGTCCAGTGGCACTACTTGCGTCATTCTGCATTGCTCGAGGAAGCGGAGGAGGAGGAGGAGGAGGAGGAGGAGGAGGAGGAGGAGGAGGAGAAGGAGTGGAAGGATGAGGAGGAGGGAAAGGGAAACATGCCAACTGGACACCAAACGAAACTCCTTGGACGGCGGCGCTCCAACCGCGCTGGTGCCGTCGGTGTCGTCCAGCGAAGAGCTCGCGGAGCTCCACGCGGAGCTCGTGCTCGTTTCCCTGCAGTGGGAGATCCGGAAAGAGGGAGGGCTGTGGAGGAGCACCAGCACTTGAGTGGTCGGGCCCACGAGGGGATGAGCAACAGAAGCAACAAGAAGGAAGGCGGGAGGGTGGGTGGAAGAGGGAGGGGGAAGAGCGGCAGGGACGATGGGGGGGGAAGAGGGAGAGGGGGGAAGGAGAGGCGAGGGAAGTGACTCCAGGGAACCAGGCCGTGGTGCAGTGGCACCGAGGTGGCGCGACAGGGCAGACCACTTTTTTTGAGCCTGACGCGATGCCCCCCCCCGCCTGGCGCGAGGGTCCAGCCCGTAGGCGGCATGGGGATCGGATGTTGGGCATGGCTTAATGGGGGGGTCACAAATGGGGGGGTCAGAAAAGGTCTCCTTTCGTGCCCCTTTCGGGCCCCTCCAGAGCCCCAGGGGGCTCGTTTAGGTACCGTTTGGGTACCTTTTCGGACCACCCGCGACACCCCCCCATTTATGACCCCTCCATTACGCAACGCCCAAGGATGTACGAGACTGAACACCCCGGACGGAGCCGAAGGATGGCAAAATGGCCTCGGCGGTCCTCCGAAGAGCCCTCCGCTCGCCGGCCGCGCCACAGATCCGAGGCCGGTGCGCCCCCCCCCGCGGGGAGCTTGGGGGGCCTCGGCGCCCTGCGGGGCGCCAGCGCCGCCATGGTGGGCCTGCTTTCCACCGCCACCACAAGGAGCGTCCTTTTCCTCCTCCTCCTCCTCCTCCTCCTCCTCCTCCTCCTCCACCTCCCCCTCCTCCTCCTTTTCCTCCTCCTCCTCCTCCTCCTCCTCCTCCTCCTCCACCTCCTTTCCCCCCTCTAACTGGTAGTGGTGTTGGAAAACAGGCCAATCACGCCGATTTCCCCACGCGCGCAGTCTTGCGTTTGCCCTCGCGGTCGCCCCGCTCCGTGTCGGACGCGGCCAGTGACGCCCCGCGCGGGACCCACGCAAGCGGAGACCGCTTGGCCGCGGGTCTGGCGACAGCACGGGCTATCAGTCCCGCCCGCCCCGGATCACCGGACCTCGTCGCATGCGCACGTTCGAACGGGGTACGCCGTGCTGCTTCGCGCGGGCATGCGTGCGGCTGTCCAAAGGGAAAAACTAGTCGGCTGGCACGCCCGCATCTGCCCAGCGGATAGCCCGGGTTGTCGTCGACGTTGTCGTGAACGAAGTCGTGGCCTGGCCCGACGTCTGGAAGGAGCCGCGGCGCCTGTCCTGACCCGAAAACCGAGCGCGGGATCCCCCGAGTGCGTGGCCGTTGGCGGCCTGGTCGATGCCCGAGCTGGCGGGCCCCAGGAGCGCGAGTCTCGGCGGCCGCTTCTTCAGCCTGCCGACCCCATGCAGCGAAGACGAAATCCAGGTCGCCCAGTGCGTACAACCAAGTTCCATGGTAAGAATGCACGGCCCTTGGATGTCCCATCTGCCGTGTAGAGCTCAGTGGACGTCAATGGGCTCAGGATTGGACGACGAAGCAGCGATGCAAAGGCAGCTTTGATGAAGCCCCGCGTCCTCACTGCCGATTTTCACTGCAGTCTGCTCCGCTCACATTGGCGATCCTCTGCTGAGTCGCCGGCGCCTCAGGGAGGAATTGAACGGATCAATGGTGGTCGAACGGGCGAAGGGCGAAAGGCAAGGTCCCGTCTTGGGCACCTGAAGAGGCGGGATGCCTCTCTTGCGCGACAAGAAGACCAGCTGCAGCGCGGATGGCCAATCGATCCGTGGCGGTCGGGGAACGGTCTTAGACGACGATGATGATGTTGATGATGATGGTGATGATGATGATGATATTGATGGTGACGGTGCTGATGATGATGATGATGATGATGATGATGATGATGATGATCATGATGATGATGATGATGATGATTATGATGATGATGATGATGGTGGCGATGATGATGAAGATGATGGCGGTGGTGATGACGATAGCGATGATGATGCTGATGATGATCAGGGTGGTGGTGGTGATGTTGTTGCTGATGATGATGATGATGACGATGACGATGGCGATGACGATGGTGGTGATGATGATGATAATGATGATGCTGATGATGATGATGACGATGACGATTATGATGATAATGATGATGATGACGATGACGATGACGATGACGATGATGATGATGATGCTGATGTTCGATGATGTTCGATGATGAAGATGAAGTGAAGATGGCGATGAAGATGAAGATGAAGATGATGATGATGATGATGATGATGATGATGTCGATGATGATGATGATGATGATGATGATGATGATGATGATGATGATGATGATGATGATGATGATGATGATGATGATGATGATGATGTTCGATGCTGTTCGATGCACGAGGGGCATTCTCGGCATCGCCGTCTGGGCGTCGTGCGCGGCGGCCGCGTGCGCTCTCGGTGGCGGGGGGGGCCGGCGGCCGGGGGGTGCAGCGGACCCCAGGAGCGAGAGGGCGACTGGCACCGGCAGAAGACGGAGGGAGGAGGGAAGAGTCAGGGGGACGTAAGACCTGGGCACAGGGGACTCGGAAATCTCCGACGAGGTCGTCAAAAAAATGACGAGGTCGAGCCTGCATTTTGACGAGGCCTCCCGCTGCAGACATCCCACGATACTCCTCGTCAAAATCCGAGGCGCGCTCGTCAAAAAACGATGGCGAACCCGAGTCCTGGCAAACCCAGGTCTTACGCTCCCCCGAAAGAGGGGTGGACCGACGATGGGCATAACACGGCATATGTCGACCCCTCTACCAGACATCGTGGTGTCTTCGAAGGGAGCAGAAAGTTAAGCCCCGACCCTGGGATATACGATTGGGGGGCGTTCATCCTCGACAGTGGTGCGTCCGAGTAGCCCCCCTCGGGGTGTATCCCAAAGTTTCCCGCTTTTTCTGAGCGGCCAAACTTTTCCGGCGAAATTCGGGGATTGGGGGAGAACAGTCACCTGCGAAGGAAGGACGAGAGAGGGAAGAAGGCGAAGGAATGAGAGGCGGAGGGAGGAGGAAACGGAGAGGGGGGGGCAAGGGAACGGAAAAGGGCGGAGGGGGGGGAGGCCGAGGGAGGGAGGGAGGGCGAGGAGCGGGGGGAGGATGGATGAGGACAATCAGAGATGGAAGGGAGAGAAGGAATAATCCGCCAGCCCCCTTGTGGGGCCACCAGGCTGCGAGGCACGGGTTCGCAGTTTCCAGTACCAGTTGTAGCTTGTAGTTTCCAGTGTTACAGTTCTGCTTCTTGCTGGTTACTGTAACTAGTTGACTGATTGCTGGTTACTGTAACTAGTTGATTGACCGCGCGAGGGGGGGGGAGGCCCAAACGGGATTTTTAGCACCCCCTGGGCGCGTTGTCTGAATTGCTGGGGGGGCTCGAAATCGACACCCCTCACGCAGATCCGCGGGGTCAGGGTCCAAAAACACAGGGATTTGCCACATTTCTGAAATTCGGTGCCACCCCTCACGCAGATCCGCGGGGTCAGGGTCCAAAAACACAGGGGATTTGCTACATTTCTAAAATTCGGTGCCACCCCTCACGCAGATCCGCGGGGTCAGGGTCCAAAAACACAGGGGATTTGCCACATTTCTGAAATTCGGTGCCACCCCTCACGCAGATCCGCGGGGTCAGGGTCCAAAAACACATGGGATTTGCCACATTTCTAAAATTCGGTGCCACCCCTCACGCAGATCCGCGGGGTCAGGGTCCAAAAACACATGGGATTTGCCACATTTCTGAAATTCGGTGCCACCCCTCACGCAGATCCGCGGGGTCAGGGTCCAAAAACACAGGGATTTGCCACATTTCTGAAATTCGGTGCCACCCCTCACGCAGATCCGCGGGGTCAGGGTCCAAAAACACAGGGGATTTGCCACATTTCTGAAATTCGGTGCCACCCCTCACGCACATCCATCGCAAGGCGTGGTAACCCAAACTGCGAGTACTCCCTCGGCCCTTTAATCCCAAGGTGTGGTAACCAAGCTCGTAAACCATACACGTCTTACCAATCGCCCTGTGTGGTAACCCCTCTTGTGATCAGTTGGTTTTGCCGATTGCGAATCGGCCTCGCATGAAGTTCCGATACTGCTGCACGACAGCGCCAAAGCCTCATGACTTAGCTCTTCCATGGCCCATTCTCCGAGAGAGGGGGCCGGCGGCAGGGGGCGAAGCCCTTACGGATAAAACAAGATGGGACCGGGAGGAATGGAGCCAGCTAGCTGTTTCCCTCCTATGCTCCCAACGCCTTCACCCCCCTCCGTGTCGCCCTCTTCTCCCCATCATCGGGTTGCTCCTCTCCTCCCACCGAGCTCTTTCATAATCCTCCTCCTCCTTTCCCTCCTCGTCCGCCTCCGACATCCGAACCCTGCCCCCTCCAACCATCGTTTCTCCTGAATCGATGGAGGCGTGGGTAGGTTTCGCATTTCGCCACGTCTGCAACGCATTCCGAACCTGCCCCTGCCGCCCATCGAGTTTCTGAATCGTTGATCGGCGAGGGCAGGCTGCGCATTTCGTTGCCGAAATCGGCAAAGCAAGAACCCAAGGAAGCTCCTCCCGCTGGTCCGGTGTCCGTGCGAGCGGCTAACATATCCGTATCCGCGCCCTCGCAATCTGGACTCCAGGGCGCGATCCCGCAGATACGCGGTCACAAGGATACGCTCCGCGAGGAGCATCCGCGAAGAAACGACCCTAAGACGGTGGTGGTGCCCCCCCCCCCCTGACCCTAGGACGAAATCAGGACAGGGGCAAAACATCGGACAGGGACAACTCGGGGATCCATGAGATCCCGCGGTTCCGGAGGATGCATCGAGCGCCGCTGCCTTCTCGGAGCTTTCCGAAACACTCTTAAGAGTGTCCCGGAACGCTCTAGAACGATGTAGCCTTGTCCCGCTGGCGGTGCTGGGTGTTCGTTAATGGGGGGGCAGTGGACGTGGGGCGCAGCTTTCGTACACTTTGCCGGCCCGCGGTGGCAGGAAGGGCCGTGTGTGGCCCCTTTCGGGGCACTTCCGGGCAACCCAGACAACCCGTGCCGACGAATGACGACAGGACGACCTACCCCGCACAACCCCTTGGACGACCCAGCGGGGATCCGCCACCCCCCCCCTGGACAACCCCCCTTGCTGGGCAGTCGAAGCCAATCTGGCGCCAATCTGGCAGGCCCAGTCTGGCAAACGGGGGCAATCTGGCGAGGGAGCCAACGCGAATCCAGTCTGGCGAATAACCCAAATCCTCCAATATGGCCAGGCCAGATTGGCCCTTGGGGCCAAATCCAGTCTGACAGTCTGGCCTTCGACTACCCAGCCTTGGGCAAGCCTGCCTGGGATTTCTCGTCCATGAGATATCTTACGTTCTTGCGCCCCTGTTGACGTTCGCACGACGGGGGCAGAGCTCCCCCTGCCCCCCTCTCGGGGGCGACGACGAATGCGAATATCCAAGATCGATGATGGCCTATGCCATCGGCGAGGCTCCCAGGCGAATTCGTGTACAGGACGGTCGGAGAAATTTGGTAACATGCGAAGTGGGAAGGCGGATCAAGTATATTGGGCCCAGGCCCTCCTAGAGAATAGCACTTACGGCAAAAGAGCATCGGTTCTTGCAGCAGGAAGGAGCTTGAAGCACATGTGGATCTGGGAATCCAAACACACAACTTTCAACAACCGACATGTATTTCAGATGCCTCCTAGATGGGGTCCGGATAGATGGGGTCGGGGCATCGCACCGCATCGCCGACACAAACACGATGCATCGGCCATGCATCAGCGACGTCGACGTGAAGCAAATCGGGCCCCACAGCGAGCCGCATCGGCGATGCGACGGAGATAAGGCGCGACCCTCCGACCCCAACTACTCCGACCCCATCGGGGGGGAGGAGTGCTCCTCGGGACAGAAGAGCAGGAGGAGGAGGAGGAGGAGGAGGAGGAGGAGGAGAAAGAGGAGGAGGAGAAGGAGGAGGAAAGACGGAGTTGGAGGGAGGAGGAGGAGGAGAGATGAGGAGAAAGGATGGGGGGGGGAGGGAGGGAAGAGGGGGAGAAGTAGAGGAGGGAGGAGGAGGAGGGGGAGGAGAGTGGAGAAGGAGGGTGAACGGGGGGGGGGAGGGAGGAGGAGGGGGAGGAGGAGGGAGGAGGGAGGAGGAGATGAGGAGATGATGAGGACTTATGGGGGGCGGAAAAAGAGTCGTTAGGAGTAGAAGAAGAAAGGGTAGTAGTAGTAGTAGTAGTAGTAGTAGTCGTAGTAGTAGTAGTAGTAGTAGTAGTAGTAGTAGTAAGTAGTAAGTAGTAGTAGTAGTAGTAGTAGTAGTAGTAGTAGTAGTAGTAGTAGTAGTAGTCGTCGTCGTCGTCGTCGTCGTCGTACGAGAAGTAGCAGAATATGTAGTAGTAGTAGTAGTAGTAGTAGTAGTAGTAGTAGTAGTAGTAGTAGTAGTAGTGGTGGTAGTAGTAGTAGTAGCAGTAGTAGTAGTAGTTAGTAGTGGTAGTAGTAGTAGTAGTAGTAGTAGTGTAGTAGTAGTAGTAGTCAGTAGTAGTAGTAGTA
>CAUYUJ010001583.1:0-15284 GCA_963575745.1 Prorocentrum cordatum | reverse complement strand
GAGGAGGAGGAGGAGGAGGAGGAGGAAGAGAAGGAAGACCTCAGACCCTCCCGCGGGCCTGGAGACCACCGCCGGGTCCGCGTCGCGCGGCCCCTCGCGTCCGCGCAGGTCGCTCCGTCGCGCCGCCGACGGGCTCTCCGTCTGGTGGGGGAGGCCGCAAAGCCAACGTTTTCTGATTCGGCGTTCCGACATTGGGCGGGAGGGGTGGGGGGAGGGGGGAGTCTGGCTCTGGACCTCTGCTTCATGCGACTGTTTGCAGAGCGTCCTTTGGGGGAGCACCCCACCTGCTCGAAACAAGCGCCCCAGACGGCCCAAATCCACTCCACGGGGGAGGCGGGGGCGAGGGCGCGCGCCGACCAGCAGAACAACGATAAAACAAAAAGGACGACAAGCAGGGCTCGAGCTGAGCAGTGCTTCTCGTTTTCGTCCTGCGTTCGGTGCTCCTCGTTCTGTCTTCGCTGGGTGGGGGGGAGGAGGGGGAGGAGGAGGAGGAGCAGGAGGAGGAGGAGGACGCCCGTGCTGCAAAGCGCGATCGAAACGAGAACGGTCCAAGACAAATCGCCAAAACACATCGTGTCGCACGAGACCTGCCGCACAGGGCGGCGATGAGCGTGGACCCCCGGGGCGAGGTAAACAAGCTCCCATCGCCGGCGAGCCCCGAGGGGGTGAAGGCCTCCTCAGGAGGCGGCTGGGCTCCGCAGAGGCCCTCGCGCCTTCTGAGAAGCCGTCTGTGAAGCGTCCTCCTCCCCCTCCTCCTGCTCCTCCTCTTTCTCCTCCTCCTCCTTCCCTCCTCCTCGTCCTCCTCTCCTCCTCATCTCCTCGTGCTCATCATCTCCACCTCCTCCTCCTCCTCGTGCTCCTCCTCCTCCTCCTCCTCCTCATCCTCTTGCTCCTCCTCCTCCTCCTCCTCCTGGTCCTCATGGTCCTCATGGTCCTCCTGGTCCTCCTGGTCCTCCTGGTCCTCCTGGTCCTCCTGGTCCTCTGGGTCCTCTGGGTCCTCCTGGTCCTCCTCCTCCTCCTCCTGCGGAGACAGAGTTTGGGGCGTCGCCTAGTGGGGGGCAATGAATGGTGGGGGGAGGGGGAAAGGTGCCCTTTTCGATCTCCGAAGGCTACCTTTGGGGCCCTCACGGGCCCCTCTATAGGGGCCCTCCTAAAGGTCACCTTCTTCTGCAGCCCTTGGCTACCCCAGTCGGGCCTGTCCCACTTAGGGGGACTTTCTCGGCCTGTAGTACAGGCCGATAAAGGACGAAAAAACAAAAATACCCCAAACATACTTTTTTGAAATGTTCAGAAGTGGTCCCAAAATAGTCCCCATACTATTTGTTGGAATGTCCCTCCTGTAGAGGGACAGGTCCGACTTAACATTGCGCGCCCCCCGGCAGACACGGCCTCTCGGAGGACCGGAGGGCCTCTGAGAAGCCCCGCCGCCTCCTGAGAGAGCCTGCCCCCTCTCGCTTCCCAGGCTCGCCGTCGATTTCGGCAGGCGACGGGAGAGCCTGGAATCGAATCCATGCATTGGATCGGCAACCGAAATATTAGGAGGCCACTACTGGGAGGCTTCCGTCGGAACAATTCAAGAGGATCACGCCCCATTTGGGAGCTGCTCCGCCGCAGGGGGCCTCGGATTCAGCGGGATTGAGCCAGATTTCGGACGAGGGCAATATCAGAATTTGACCTCCAAGGAGTTGCATCCGAAGAAATACGTTGGAGCGGTGACAAAAACAGCGGCCACGTCGGGAGAGAAGTCGAATCGGCAGAAGTCGGCAGGCTCGTACGCCTCCAATGAGCCTCCCCTGAGAAACTGGGACCCAAATGGGAATCCCAAGCCGAATCGGAATCGCCATCGGAAGCCCCCTCATGGAGGGAGGGGGGGGAGGAGGAGGAGGAGGAGGAGGAGGAGGAGGAGGAGGAGGAGGAGGAGGAGGAGGAGGAGGAGGAGGAGGAGGAGGAGGAGGAGGAAAGAGGAGGAGGAGGAGGAGGACCCAAGGCCCACGTCACGAAAAATCGTATGGCGTGTATGGCGCCGGATGCCAACGCGCTGTGCGCTCGACTCTGTTGGGCCTCCAGCTGCGCATCGGCCCCTGGCGGTCTCTCCGCGGCTGCCTGCGGCGGCCCACGGCGGGCTTCTGCGCGAGAGGTGGCCGGTGTTGTGTTGCGCATCAGTGGAGGGGCCCTGGGACACACACACACACACACACACACACACACACACACACACCTAAATACACACAAGTAAACATATTCCCCATATGTTCATATATTTTCTGGGTTTTGGTCTTCCCCCCCCACATCCCATATTTCCCCATATTTTCTGGGGAATCGACGATTAATTGTGTCTGTGTGTTTTTGTTCCCTCCTGAAACAGGGCGACCATGACCGAACACCTGACACAGCACAGACATCCGCCCCAGGTGGTCCGAAGAAAACACTTACCAAAACGACCCCCGGAAATGCCTCGACGACGGCGGCGAGGACAACGGCGGAGACGGTGGCGACGTCTGCCGGAACGGTCGCGAGGAGCGCGAGGGCAACGCAGAGCTGGCAGCGTGCGTAAGCGACACTCCGAGCTTCGCCGCGCGCGAAGCCCTGTTGACGGGGTTGTCTAGCCTCGAGCTTGTAGTAGTAGTAGTAGTAGTAGTAGTAGTAGTAGTAGTAGTAGTAGTAGTAGTAGTAGTAGTAGTAGTAGTAGTAGTAGTTAGTAGTTAGTAGTAGTAGTAGTAGTAGTAGTAGTAGTAGTAGTAGTAGTAGTAGTAGTAGTAGTAGTAGTAGAGTCGTAGTAGTAGTAGTAGTAGTAGAGTAGTAGTAGTAGTCGTAGTAGTAGTAGTAGTAGTAGTAGTAGTAGTAGTAGTAGTAGTAGTAGTAGTAGTAGTAGTAGTAGTAGTAGTAGTAGTAGTACTCGTAGCCGTAGTCGTAGTCGTAGTCGTTAGTCGTAATAGTAGTAGTAATAGTCGTAGTAGTAGTGGTAGTGGTAGCAATAGTAGAAGTCGTAGTAAGCAGTAGTAGCCCAGCAGTAGTAGTAGAGCTTAGTAGTGTAGTAGTGTCGTAAGTTAGTAGTAGTACAAATAGTACAGTTAGTAGTAGATAGTATAGTAGTAGTAGTAGTAGTAGTAGGTAGTCTAGAGAGTAGTAGTAGTAGTAGTAGTAGTAGTAGTAGTAGTAGTAGTAGTAGTAGTAGTGGTAGTAGTAGTAGTAGTAGTAGTCGTAGTAGTAGTAGTAGTTTGCAGCAGGCCAGATGCGATCACCGATGCATCTTCGAGTCCTCGCGCCGCCCACCTGGAGGAGGGCAACTCCGCGACCCGACCGCCGCGCGCGACTCGCTGAACACGCCGACGCGCTTGGCCCAGGACGGCGGTGGCGACGACGGCGGGGCAGCCTGCTGAGGCAACCACGAGGCGCACCAGGGCAACGCAGAGCGGGCATCGCGTGTGAAGGTGTCTTGACGTTCACAGCTGGCAGCGTGAGTAGACCCGCCACCGAGCCCCCTGGAGCACTCCGGTGTCGTAGGTTGCCAAGTGCTGTTTGGTAGGGTTCCTCTAAGTCCCCGGCTCTGGACGCCCGCAGCGGGCAAGAACAACTTGGGTGCGCTGCCCAACAGCACATGTTGCCCCAAACCGAGAGCGGGCGCTGCTGGGCCGACGTCCGCGGCGACACCGACAGCAAACCCTGCTCAAACGATCAGGACATCCGATCAACCTTCATGCCCATTCTTTCCGCTGAAGGGGCGCCAGGACACACAAATAAATACACACAAATAAAAGGATTCCCCATATTTTCCTATATTTTCTGGGTTTCTGTCTTCCCCCCCACTTCCCATATTTTCCCATATTTTCCTGGGGGTCGACGATTAATTGTGTCTGTGTGTGTTTTTTTCCCTCCTGATCCGCACCCGTCTCGATCGCCCTGGGCGAAAAGCCCATCCCTCCCCCTCCTCGTACGCCGGGCCCCCCGCCCCTCTCCACGGGTGCCGGGCGGCCCGACGAGCGCCCACAAAGCTCACCCGGGCCCCGCAGGACGCCCAAGACAGGCAGGCCCCGTGCACGTCGTGGTGCGCTGGCCGGACAGAGGGGCGACACGGGAACTATGGGATGAAGCAGCGAGCACGCGAAGCTTGGGGGGGGGGAGGCAGCCAAGATGGCCCAACCCCGCCTCCAGATGGGGAAACCAAAAGGTACCGAAACCGCTACTCCCCGGACCTCTCCCGGAGTGCGTGCTGACAAGGACTTCGAGGCGAATCCAGCGGTGGCGACGAGGGCCTCGCAGGAGGCCCCACTATATATATATATATATATATATATATATATATTCTATATATATATCTTTCATCTATATATATATATATAACTAGAACCACGCGCTCGCTTCGCGCCGCGTTAGGTTCTAGACTAGATCATTCAGCTGGGAGTTTGACGTAGCTTCTCGGGAGCCTCTGAACCTGTTGGGCCTCCTGGAAGCAGGTTCGAAGCATTTTGGGGGCCGATTTGGGTCTTCTCGGGGCCTCCTTCGGGCCTCTTGGGGGTCTCCTGGGGCCTCTTGAGGGGCCTCCTTGGGGCCTCCTGGCGGCCTCTTGGGGCGGAAGGCTCGAGCGTGCGGTTCGTGGTCCCCCTCTGGGCCCCCTCTTGGGCCCGTCTTGGGGCCCTCTTGGGCCATCTTGGGCGCCTCTTGGCCGTCTTGGGGCCCTCTTGGCTGTCCTGGGGCCCTCTTGGAAGCTTCTTGGGCCGTCTTGGGGCGGTCTTGGGCGCCTCTTGGGCCGTCCTGTAACGTCGGAAAGCCCAAAAAGCAACTTTGTTGAAACATGTACGTTTTACGAAGGGAATGGGCCAATTTTTGCGTCTAGGGGCCCTCTTGGGACGCATGTTGGAGGCTTCTTGGGGCCTCTTGGGGGCGTCCTTGGACGTCTGGAGGCCATCTTCAGCATCTCGGAGCCCTCTTGGAGGCCTCTTGGAAGTTTCTTGGGCCGTCTTGGGCGCTCCTGGGGCCGTCTTGTCTGACCGGGGAGGCCTCCGGCAAGCCCCGACTAGCCTCCGGGCCCCCCGGAGCCCACATTTGTGGCGGTGTCCCGATACCCGGGAACACGGACCCGGGAACCGTTTAAATATAAATATCATATATTATATATATATAGAGTATTATAAATAATATACACACGTTTCTGTATCTATATATAGAGAGAGATAGAAAAATAATAATACTACTAATAATAATATTATTCTTATTAATAATAGTCATCATCATAATAATATTAAGATTAATATTAATAAACGAGGGAAGGGTAGCGGTATGGATGCCTGTTCCTCCTCTGACCAGAGGCGCCCAGCAGCCCCAAAACAAAGACCCCGAGGGGCGCCCCAGTGAGCAGCACCGAGAAGCCTCTCACGTGCTGGGGCGCTCTGCGCGCCCCCCTGGGGCCACTCGGGTCGGGGGGAAGGGGGGGACGCAAAAGGGGGGGTTGAGAATCAGCTCACGTAAGTGATTTTCCCGGCGCCTCCCGGCGCCGGAGGCGGGCCATGTAACGAGGAAGGGCCCCCTCGGGAGCCGAAAACTGGTGCATGCAGCAAATTTCGTAACCCCCCCTTTCCTAATCCCCCCCTTTCGCCCGGCCCAGGCCACTGGCCGCTCGAGATGGGCCTCAAGGGCCTTGCAGAATTCAGCGAGAGGCCAGCGCTACAACCCCGTGCGAAAAGCAACTGGTATCTGGTGAGTCCCCCCCCTGCCCCCCTTTTCAATGTTGAACGCGCGACAGGCAAAGTTCGAAAAACAGATCGGCACCGCATTGAACATTGAAATTGCAGGAGTGGGGGTGGGGAGGTATGTAGAAACACCAGTTGCTTGTTGCACGGGGGGGTAGGCAGCCCCTGACAAGCCTCGAACTTATCCCAATCCCTAAGGTGGGCGAGCAAAAAGCGAGGACAATCTCAGGGATGTGCCCTCAGAAGCCGAGGGAGTCCTTAAGATCGGCATCGAGGTGAGGTGATGCCGAACACATGGATGGGGATATGTTTCAAACTGGGAGGTTACGTTGCTCCTATCACACTCACGAAACACATCCCAGAAATAAGTTCGAACCCAGATAAAAATCGAAACAGCGTCAAACGAGTACTGCCTCTGGGGGCCCGACACGCGAAAACCCTCCAGACTTCGCTGCTTTCTTGGTGCTCGGACTTCTTTCTGGCTCGGCGGTGGACACACCTCCCTTTAGCAAACCACTTTTTAGTGAAATCGGCCTAGGACCGAAACCGACGGACCTGGACCCGCGAAAATGACGGCCGCGACGCCCCCTCGCGAACCGAAAAAGGCACATTCGCCAGGGTAGGAGGTCTGTCAACCTCCGACTGGCGATCAAGGCTACAGCTATGTCGGGCCTGTCCCCCTCCAGGGGAATTTTCGACGAAAAATAAAACATACCACCAGAATGCCCCAAAATGGTGAAACAAAACAAAGATGCTCCAAAAATCGTCCCCATACTATTTTTGCACTTGTTTTTTGATTCTTTTTGGGGTACCTTTTATTTGTTGTCGAACTCCCCCCTGTCGGGGGACAGGCCCGACTTAAGGCTGCAGTGGGTCGGAAAGAGGAGGAGGAGGAGGAGGAGGAGGAGGCGGAGGAGGAGGAGGAGGGGGGGGGCGGAGGAGGAGTAGGCGGAGGAGGAGGGGAGGAGGGGGAGGAGGAGGGAGGAGGGAGAGAAGGAGGACACCACGGGGCCAGCGGAAACCGCCGATGGCCTCCGCGCCTGCCCCCAGGACGGCCCCCCGCGCCGATCCAGCCGGGCCCCTCCTCCTCCTCCTCCTCCTCCTCCTCCTCCCATCCTCTCTCCTCCCCCTCCCAAGTCCCATCCCCCCCCCCTCCCCTACTTGTCCTTTCCTCATCCTTCTCCTCCTCCTCCTCCTCCTCCTCCTCCTCCTCCTCCCGCCTGGGAACTGACGTCCTGGTGCCCCAGCGGGCGGTGGATGTGGGTATATTTCCGCCCCCTGGGGGCCCGAGCATATCCAGATCCACCGCCTGCGGGGTCCCCGAGCATTGATCCTCCGGGCGGTGGACATGGAAAAATTCCCGCCTCGGACACGCGGTGGCATCGGCAGGTCCCGAGGGGGGGCCGCCCCAGTCTATGTTTATGGTGGGGCACGGCTCCACGGCGGCCTCGAGCTTTGTGGGCCCCGGAAACGGCAGGGCCGTTTTTTCACCAAACGGCCAAAAAAATGGAAACGGCAAAACACGCGACCGGAAACGGCCAAAAAACGGCTCCAGGATTGGAACCCGAGCCGGAACCAATCGAAAAACGGCGACGGAACCGGTAAAAAAACGGCGTCGGAACCGGCAAAAAAAAAACGGCAAAACGGAACCGGTAAAAAAACGGCCCTGTCGTTTCCAGGGCCCACTAAGGCCCCGAGTATCGTTCAACCGATCCCCATCCCCAGCGGCGTGGCCTGGGCCTCCCTGGCCGATGTGCCTCCCTAGATGGGGATATAGGTCGTTCCCTTCGGGTTCCGAGGGGTGTACCCCCAACTAGGGCGGCAATGTGGCGGGGGTCTCGAAGGGCGTGGGGATGGGGATGGGGAGCGGTGAAACGATGCCGAGGCCCGAAAGCGTTTCCCAGGAGAGACCGAAGGTCTCCGGATGGGAACAAGGAAAGGCGACACCAACACCAGCAAGGCGAGGAGGTGCGGGGAGGCAAGGCGAGTCTCCCCCCCTCTCGCTCGAGACATCCCCAGCATCCAGCTCGGGGAGGCATCGTGGACCTCCTCGCTGGAGGTGGGCCCCTGGGCCCCCTGGTGGTGTTGGTATCGCTTCTCCTCCCTCCGAGACGCGGCCCGAGCGGCCCACACGAGAGCCCCGCAGAAAGGCACCGGCGAGCAGCGGCACACGCTGCGGGCCCTGCCCGGGCAGGGCCCGAGCGACGCCTCACCGAGCGCTGCCATGGCACGGTGGCGGGACTTGCGCCGCAGGCAGCTGGATCTCTGAGCACGCCACTCCCCGTCGCTCGGACGTCCATTCCCTGTGCTTGTGTCGGTCTCGTGCGTGGTTTTTTCGTAAGATGATCTGGGATGCTCCTCAAAAAACCCCGCCGAGAAAAAATGTACACGTCCGAGCGATACCAAGGCCAACATGGAAGGAAAGGTGGTGTGGGGGAATCGATGTACTCCAAATCCCTTATTCATCGACCGCCCCTCCTACAAAACGGGACCCCCCTCGAAATGCGACCTGATATTCCGGACCCCCCTCTTCGGCTGGGCGCCTTGATAAACCGGATCCTCTAAACTCCAGTCCAAAGAAAACGCTCTAATAAACCAGACCCCCCCAATCACAAAAAATTAAGGCGCCTTAAATAAACCGGACCCGGGGGACGATTGATACGGGATTTGGAGTAAGTTGTGACCCCTCTGGCCATCAACGACATCGGGTTGGTGTCGGTGAACTCCCGAATGCCGACGAGATATCTCACCTGACCGTCTCGAATGTGCAATAGCACGGAGTACGTCTCGACGATAATCGGCGCGTTGGAGCTGTCCTTCATGTGGACGTGAAAGGTTGAACTAAGCCTCGCCTCTCTATTGATCAGGTCACCACTCAGCGATCGCCTCAACTGACTGGTGAACTTATGGTAGTCCTCTTGGGACGCCAGAAACGATCGCAGATCTGTACCCATGAGAGATCTTTGGGGATTTAATATGAGCATGTCTTTAAGCTGGGGAGAATCGTCCTGCAACAAGAAATCGCCATCAAGCTCGACAACAACGTCGCAAACGCAACTCAACACCGAACGCGCAGCCACTAGCTCGGTCCGGAAAATGTCAGCTTCCGTTTCCCACCGCGCAGCGAGGAACATTGCCCAATGAAAGCAGTCCGCCATCGTGCCGCCCAGATACTTTGAGGCGCGCTAGAATGCCAAGTGTTGCCTGGCATGGTTGTTCGGTTGTGACTCAAAAGTGGCATGCTTAGCCGCATTACACTACACGGATTAGACGTTCCCCATGCCCCAGCTGTGGCGTGGCGTAAGCAAGGCATAACGAGAAGGGACACAGGGGTAACTTCGAAGCCCCGCCCCCCCTTCCCAGCACCAAACAAGGGAGGGAGGGGGGGTTCTGAAGCCCCCACTCCCTTGAGCAAGGAAGGGGGGTAGCTGAAAGCTGGAGCCCCCCTTTGTGCTTTCATATGTACCTTTATCATCGTCCCCATGCTCATCATCACCAGTATCATCAACACCATCACCATCATCAATTTCACCGTTACCATCATCGTACCAACACGATCAGGATCATCATCACCCTCATCGTCGTATAACCATCACCCTCACAATAAGCATCCGCATCATCATCAACATCATCATCATCCTCATCATCATCGTATTCAAAATCATCGTCATAATCAGCGCCACCAGGTTCAACATCATCAGCACGGCTATCCCACACCTGGGACAACGAGGTGTCGCACATGACAGCCGTCCGTGCCCCCTCGAACACAGTCGAATCCCATATCAGCATCACCATCATCATCATCATCAGCATCATCATCATCAGCATGAGCATCATCATCACCATCCTCATCCTCATCCTCATCATCCTCATCATCATCACCATCAACACCTTCGTAACATATAGCGTCACCATCAGCGTAACATCCTCACCATATCATACCATCACCCTCAACACAAACATCACCATCATCACCATCCTCATCAAACCATAGTCAACATCCTCATTCTCATCATCAAACGTGTCCTAATCCGCATCTCCACCACCAACATCCACATCCACATCCACATCCACATCAACAACATCATCATCAACACCGTCATCCTCGGTATTAGCATCACTGCCGTCATTATAAGTTTCGGCATCAATACCATCATCAGAATCATCACCAGCAGCATCCTCATCACGATCATCACCATCGCCATCACCATCTGCATATCCCCTTCCTCATCATCATCAGCAGCATCTACATCACCACCATCATCATCAACACACTATTCATCATCATAATCATCATCTCCACCATAATATTCAGCATCAACATCAACATCAACATCAACATCGAAATCATCATCACGACGCCCCCCCCAAACCTGGGAGATGAAATGTCACACGTGGCGGCCGCCCACGCCCCCTCGAACAACCGCCACCCAAAATGCTAGGCTGGCACGGTGGCGGGATTTGCCGTAAACAACTGGATACAATATAACGGCATTCAGAGCACCCGTCATGAACACAGCCTGCACGTCATGGATGCGCGACGCGCCGCAATCGTCACCGTGACCTTCAGAGCCGACGAGAATCGCGAGGCAAGTCAAAATAGATACAATGCACAGCCATGCCAGATTGAGCCCCGTATTCAAATCCGCCGAGCCCGGCTTGCAAGGGGTCGAGGAGGAGTGCGAGAGGACTGGCTGTCGCCCCTCGCTCTTTCCCCCCCCACGAGGTCTCACATCCTCCTGGAGGGGGTGGTGGGGTGTGGGAGCTAGAGATCCCCCAAGAGGGCCTCGAGAGGCAAGAATCAGTGATGTTGCCTGGGTGGTTCCATGGTCTTCGCCTTATCGCCCTGGCGGGCGTCCGCCGGGGCCCGCAGCGGCGCGAGGGCGTCACCCAGACCACCCTAAGCCGGCCCTTTCCCCCCAAGGAGGGCCCGGAGACCCGCCCAAGTGGCCCAAGAGGGGGCCCCTGAGACAACAAGACAAAAGCCACAAGGGGGCTCCACGATGGGCCCAAGAGAAGCCCCAATGAGGGGAGCGCCGCCCCGGAAGGACACCCCAGAAGAGCCCCCGTCTGCCCAACAGCGCCCCCAAGAACCAAGAAAATCCCAAAGAACCCCCCAAAGCCAAGCTACAACCGGCCACCCCCTACGCCTCCAAGACCGTTAGAAGGCCCGTGACACACGCTGAGGAAGAGGAGGACGAATCAACAACAACTACACGCAGGCAACACGACGGAAAGCGCAAAACAACGACACAAACAAATACACACACATACACACACACACGCTCTTACGAACACACTACAAACACAAACACAAACACACACGCACACACACACACACGTCCACACCAAACCCACCCACCAACGCACGCACGCACGCACGCACGCACGCACTCACGCACGAACACACACACACACACACACGCGCGCAAGCGCGCGCACGCACGCACGCACGCACGCGCGCGCCGTGCGCGCGCGCACGCGCACGCGCACGCGCACGCGCACGCGCACGCGCACGCGCACGCACACGCACACGCACACGCACACGCACACGCACACGCACACGCACACGCACGCGCACGCGCACACGCACACGCACACGCACACGCACACGCACACGCACACGCACACGCACACGCACGCGCACGCACACGCACACGCGCCACGCACACACGCACACTCGCACACCCGCACACAGCACACCCGCACGCCCGACAACTGCACACCCGCCCACCCACCCACACACCCAACAACCTACAAACACACTCTCTCACACAGACACACACACAATCACACACGCGCGCGCACGCACGCACACGCAGACGCACGCACACGCACAGACGCACGCACGCACACGCAAACTCACACATGCACGCACACACGCACACACACATACACATACACACACACACACACACACGCGCGCACATACCCACACACACATACACACACATACGCAGACACACACACACATACACACACGCGCACGCACGCACGCACGCACGCACACGCACGCACGCACAATCACGCACGCACGCACGCCCGACACGCACGCACACACACACATAGACACATGCACACACGCACACACGAACACAAACGCACACACACACACGCACACACACATGCGCACACACAACCACACACACATGCACACGCATATATACACATTCGCATTCACATTCACTTTCATGTGCGCACACATACACGCACACACACAAACACACAGACGACGTCGGAAGCCGTACATGTCCACTTCTGGGTGTCGGCAGAATTGCGTGAGCCTCATGAATTGAACACGCTCAGTACCATAATTACCCCATAGGCCCGCGGAACGAGAGCTGCTGCATGAGTTCCCTCCATGGCAAGTGGTGATACCCACAACGCGGTGCATGCAGCCAAAATTGAAGACCAAACGTCTAAGGTTCGCAAAGTCACAAAGCGAGGAAACGCATAAATAAGAAGAACTGTAAAACTCAGCACGAGCAAACATGCGTCTTGCACCACGGAATTTGCGCGCTGGTCTGCCCTCACTGTCCTCATAAAAACGGTTCCGACAACAATCCACGCGGCCATGTTACCATACGGAATGCAATTCTGAGCACAGGCCAGTCGCTTCTGCTGCATCTCGTTGTTCACATGCTTCGCGACTTGCGTGTCACCCATACTAAGTAGGAGGGACGCGTGGCGTGCGCATGACTTACAACAGTGATCGATGCAGGAGACCATGAACTGGTCAAGCGAACGTTGCTTCATCAACCTCGCCAAACGCACCGACAATACGCATCCAGCCAACACGAACCAGAGAACGCACAAGTATACACACACGATGCGGCGGGTCTCATCTTCCGAATAATTTTCGGGCGAGATGGCCATACTTGCGAAGACTGCGGTTAAGGTCCTGCGCTCTACTCACAATGCTGCATGACCTGATAAATCAAATTTGAGCCAAATGATTAGGCAACACCCGTGAATTTACTTCACAAACGGTTTTCATTTACCAATGCGAACTGAGAAACGTCAGAACGAGCCTTGCACACTACTCGAATCACACCAAAAGGTGACCGGCGATGTATACAAGTGGTGACATCCGAACCCTACCCCCAGAAACCATCGATTCTCCAGAATTGATGGAAGGCAGGGAAGAATCGGATTTCGCCGCGTGTTTGAAGAATTCCGAATCCTACCTCCGCCGCCCATCGAGTTGCCCGAATCTATCATCGGCGAAGGTACGGTTCGGATTTCGCCGCCGAATGTAGTTTCTTGCGTGATCCAGAAATCCGTATGACAACATGGAAACAGGCCACGGTAGGGATGGGGTCGTTGCAACGTTCTTCAATTGCGTAGCCTTTGAGAACAGCTGGACATGCTGGCAAAGCTAGAACGCACTGTGTTGTTTCAATGGGGTAGTCTCTGGGAAACGTTAGAAGAGCTTGGAAGCTGGAAAACACAACGTGGTTCAATGTGGCAATGGTTGGGGAAAACTGGACACGTTAGAACACACAACGTTATTCCACGGAATCCTCTCGGGAAAAAGCTGGAACAGCTGGAACACACAGCGTTCTTTTCCAGTGGGTTGGTCTTGGAGAAAAGTTGGAGCAGCTGGGCAACATAGCGTTTTCAACGGGGCAATGTCTTGGAAAAGCTGGCAACAGGAAAACACAACGCTTTTCAATGGAGGAGGAGGAGGAGGAGGAGGAGGAGGAGGAGGGGGAGGAGGAGGAGGAGGAGGAGGAGGAGGAGGAGGAGGAGGAGGAGGATCTTGGAAACGTTGGCAACTGGAAAACACAACGCTTTTCAATGGGGTGCTCGCCGCACGCTCCCTGATCGTCCCCAGCTTGCGCTGGCAGGCGAGCGCGCCCTTCCCATGGGACCCCATGGCGGACCTTCCCTCGACGGCGCCGCGGCTGAGGACGAGAAGAGATTGCGGAGCAAACAGCCAAGGAGGGAGGAGGATGACGAGATCGACGATGGAGCTGGAGGAAGAGTAACAAGAAGCGAATCGGAGCCCTGAGCGAGGACGCGGAGGCAGGAGGGAGATGCAGAGGGATAGAGGATGAGAAGGAGGATAATGAGGAATGAGGCATGGCAATGATGAGAGGGGTGGGGCGAGGAGCGGAAGGATGATGACGAGGAGAAAGAGCAGGATGAGAAGGACGATGCGGGAAACGACATCGCGCACAATCGAAAGGTATGATACTGGAGGGGGGAGCGTATATGCATATATGTATAAGTGAATGAAGCAGAATAGACTGCTCGAAGCGTGAATCCCCTGTGCATGTTATGCTCCTGGCACGCCTCGCTGTGAGGGTCTGGCTCCGAGCGTCTGGGTGCGAGAGTCGGAGTGACTATACACCCTGGTGTGCTGAAATCACACTCTAGCTCCATGCGAGCCCTGCCACCAGGGCCTTCAATGGAGCTCCCTGTGGGGCCACGAGCCGCGTGAAGCGTGAGCCGAAATGACGGTGGAAATCCATGCGAACCCGGCCACTGGGGCCTTCACTGGAGCTCCCGATGGGGCCACGAACGTGTGAAAGATGCGCCGAAATGAGGGCGGAACTGCATGCGAGCCCTGACACTGAGGTATTCGGTGGAGCTCCATATCGGGCCACGAACCTTGTGAGGGGTCCGCCGAAGAGGAGCGGGAGGAGGAGGAGGAGGAGGAGGAGAAGAGGAACGCGGGGCGCTGTCTCTTCAAAACGAGGATGCAACACCACGAGATGGTTGGGCTGGGAAACAATCACTACTAGAGCATACTCCTCGCTCGAAACACTCCCCAACCTGCATGGAACAAAAGGGGGTTGGAGCCGCGACACGAACGCATCGCTGCGAAAATCGCCGCAATCTGGTCGTGAACGGGCGAATGTCCTGTCCTCCGGCGCCTTCCCCCGTGGTGCCCAAATGCTACGCTACGTCGCGATTACAGTCGGGGCGTTGACCTAAGGAACCCTAAGTAAGGAACGAGGCCCCTTTTTTCCACAAGTTAAACTTCGATTTCCCATCGTGGACAGAAGGACTGGGTGGATGGCTGTACGTGGTCATACAATGCACAAAACAGCCCCCTCCGACAGTCCCAAGGGGTGTCATCGACACCAACCCCCACAGTTCGAACGGTGGAGCGCCGACACCCCTCCGACACACCAAAGGGGGGTCCAACGAGTGGCTCCCGACACTGCCGCGACACTTCCGAAGGGGGGTCCCCAACACCTCCTCCAAAGATTGTGGGGGGGGTCAACCCCTTGATTTTCAACTCCCCCGGGTGGATCACGAAAACGCGTGATATTCAGCACCAGCAATCGGTCGTTTTGGATTTGCCCGGGGAAGCTTCAGACCAATGAAAAAACAGGTTTGGCGCGTCGTCGTCATAGTATTCGCTTCACTGTGGGGCTGTCGGGGAGCTGTCGGTGGGACCGTCGGGGAGCTGTCGGTGGGGCTGTCGGCGAGGCTGTCGCGGGGCTGTCGGGGGACTGTCGGGGAAGCTGTCGGGGAGCTGCCGTGAATCTATCGGAGGGAGTGTCGGGGGGCTGTCGGGGAGGGGTCGGAGGTGTGTCGGGGGCGTGTCGGGCGAGGATGGGGCCGAAGACAGCCTCCTCCTCC